>OMKY01240863.1:0-12482 GCA_900302395.1 Bregmaceros cantori | reverse complement strand
GTTGCAAGGGCCATTTTTTCATTCTTTATTGAGACAGATAGTGGCAGGATTAAATCAGAAACTGGGATCTAGAATTGGGGGGGGGGGAGACATTCCAGAAAAGCGGGGAGAGGGGATTAGAACCCGCGGAGAGGGCATTCGAACCTGCTCAACCTATGGTCCGGGCCGCACTCTATAACCACTCTGCCATAGCGCCCCGCCATAGTGTGCACACAGTTCGGTAGTGCGCAAATTGAAACAGACCCGAGGTGATGTGTCTGGATTTTATTGTATAACATTGTCGACCATTTCTTTTCTAGGGTCCAGCCGGGAAGGAGAAGTTGCAGGTCAGTCTTCCTCTGCTCCTTTATATGTATTGTGTCCACCTAACATTTTAGTGAATGTGTTTCGCCTTATTGCTCTAACAAGGGAGTTCTATGATTATCAAGGTCAAGGATACATTTTATTTGACTCTCTTGGGAGGAAGTTGTCTTGGAGACAGAGCAGGTCTGCACACAAACATTCAACATAAAAATGCATCAGACAAAAAACTCAGACCATAATTGCCTATATCCCCATGCAGGAAGTGTGCCTCTAATTACAATCTAGCTCGCATTGAGTAACTTGATTGAGAGAGGCGGACATAGGAACTATGTTTACATGAAGCTCTACACCTTCTCCCCATCTTCATGAGCACATAGTCCCGAGTTCAGAACATGTGATGAGTCTGAAATAATGTTCCAAGCTTCTCTAACAACTGCTTGGTCTTCGCAGTCATATTATTCATCCTCCATTCCCGAGAGTTCAGAATGACCCTCAAAGTAGCAAGCATATCTAGCATGGAAGAACAAAGACTGAACTTGATTTTAGCCAAAATTCTTTGTCTTTACAATTAGTGTTGCACCGATACCAGTGGTATCGGACACACTCGGTATCGGCACCTTTTTTGTGGCATCAGTATCGGCGAGTACCAACGCCCAGTATCGAACCGATACAATTTTTCCGACCCTGTACAGCGGAAACTGCCCGAATATTGTCTAAATCTAGAATATGTTAATTAAATGTTTTTTGTGAAAAATGTAAGTAAAGTAAGTAAATCCCGCTCCCCGCAGTGTCTAAAATATCTCTTCTCACCTCCTTAAATACAATGGCCTGATTTAAAAAAATGGCCTTTTTCTCAAGTGGTCAAGTGGAGTAAGGGGTTTTGCCTCTGAACTCTCCAGTTACTAAAGTTACTACCCCAATATCACCCAAACAATAAAATATTAAAATAATGAAATTATTCTTAATTATTCTTATCTATTAATCATAGACTGCATGTAAAAATTACTATAACACTTCTTCCCAACCCTCGGGAAGAAGTTACTACCAACAGCACTTTTTTTTTCAAAGAGTGGTATCAGTATCGGTTGGTATCGGTATCGGCTGATACTGCACAGCCAGGTATCGGTATCGGCACCAGAAAATGGTATCGGTACAACACTATTCACAGTGATTATGCTGAGTCTTCTTTTAACAGTTTGACCAGCAAACTGACGCCCTGATCTCTCTGCAGGGCATGGTGCCAGCCGGGGCAACAACGGCTGTGAAGTCCACGTTGCCTCCTCCAAGAGCTCCTCGCACCACACCACCTCGCCCAACGGCTACATCTGCAAGGACTGCAGGTGTAGCGCTCTGCACGGTCATAGGAACGACGCCCTAACTGCACAGTGCTCCTCCTCCACCTCGCTCGCCGGTGCGCAGGCTGCCGGCGAGAAACACACCTTCACGGCAACGGCGGCATCGTCGCCGCCCTCCAGCATATACTTTAGAGACAGAAGTCGAAAAACTGGTAGGTGTCTCTTGGATATATTCACATTTTAGAATCTCTATCATTGTGATCTATCATGTAAATAATACCCACAGACTGTATATAAAGTATTCGCAGCGTGCGTGATGTCATCCCATTGCTTTCATCAAAGTTGAAACCCCCGACTGTGCGCTGTCATTGTTGAAAGTACCAGTATATCCGGGACAAGGAGAGATAGAGAGAGCTATACAGTATATGAGAGAGAGAGACACCCCACACGCGACTTCGTCTGGTGGTACTGTCCGCTACGGGCGCCAACGAGTCAGAATGAATGGGATCCTATGGGAGCTGAAATAAAAAATATTAACGCCAAATATTAAGGCCAAATCTTGACACGTTTGTGAAATTATGACCCCCCCCCCTCACACAATCAACTGATAATTGCCCCGGCAATATATATTCAAATTAGGGAAGATCTTTAAATAGGTTAAAACAGGCTGCTAAGATTGGAATATTCCTATTGGAATTCCCATAGGGCTCGGTTTTAGGAGACTAGGCTCCCCTCATACCAACCCGGAAGTAGGCACCGACATCAAAACGAACGCGGTGTCCATTTTTATGTAGAGAATACTTTATTCCCCTTTTTCGTAATAGGTCTTATGGATGTTATTGTGGTCCTTTTCATAAGCGTGCGCGTTGTGTAGAGTAGAAATGCCCGCGAATAACCCGCATATAAACTGTGAATAGGGCGGATGAACGAAACTCTTGAATGCAGACGGGTTGTGCACACAAACAAAAAAATATTTGGCCGACGGCAGGCGCATTTGGGTTTCAAAATCGGCAAAAAATGTGTGCATCTCTAATATAGAAGCATACTTTAAATTTTGCAACGCATGGCATCAGAAATATGGGTCACGTCCCAAACGCAAGACATACTGACTTGCTCACACCGCAGTATCCTGTCTTCCACAGGTTTTATTATGTTTTTTTTCCAGAAAATGCAGTGATGTTTACCCTATAGCACAACCTATATCCTTATAAAGTTTGGTATTCAGTCCATTGATATGTTGTCCGATCTTGCCCAGGTGTAGTGGGGTCAGTGTCGAGTGTGTGTGCCCGCTATGCCCGAAGAGCAGTGTCACCAGTTGTGTCGCTGATGACGGCCTTCTTCAGCAGTGTCTTATGGCTGGGCTCCAGGGCTCGCTGCCAAGGCAAAGGTACACAAACACTCAGGCCTGAGATTTTTGTCCACATTATTCTTATGTCTCAAAATATGGCACGTGACTCTAAGTATTGTATCATATTGCTTGCCCTTGGATGCCGAGGACTCATTGGCAGAGATGGCAAAAGTACCCACATTTCTTACTTGAGTAAGCGTAAAATACATTTGTGAAAAAACAACTCGAGTAAGACTACAAAGTGCTGATCCAAATATCTACTCGAGTAGAGTAAAAAGTACAGGCTCTGAAACATACTCAAAGTATTTTCAAAAGTAAAAAGCACAGGCTCTAAAAGGTACTCAAAAGTATTTTTAAAAGTATCAATTACAAAAATGAAATTGTATATAAAATTCACTTTTTCACTGCTAGTTTTACAATGTTTGAATGTTTGACTAAATTGTTAAAAACCTAGCCTAACTTACTTCACTTGAGGTTCACAAATCCCACTGCCGGCATTACCGCCCCCTACTGGCTCATTCACACTATTACATATCCCTACCACCTACCATCGGTGCGCAAAAGAAAAGTGACAAACCGAAAGTAAGGAGTAGAAGTACAGATATTTCTGTCAAAATCTAAAGTACTTCTAAAAGTACAGATACATGAAAAAAAACTTAAGTACAGTACTTGAGTATTTGTACTTTGTTACTTGCCATCTCTGCTCATTGGGCGCTCATGGCTGCATAGGATGTGTTTTTCACTGAACTTTGATATCACCAAAATCTTTTATTTTTCAAGATTCCCCACATTGTGTAGATAATGCTGCACAAGGACTCAACGAGTCCTAAAAGTGCCTGGGGGGTTAACCATGTTGGTATACAGTATACTAGAGCTGCAACTGATTAATCGATGATAATCGATTATTGAATTAATCGGCAACTAATTTGATAATCGATTAATCGACCGTGGTTAATCGTTTCCTCGTTTGGTCCCTCCTCCACTCAAATGTGTTGAATATTATGTTGTTCAATCATTGCTACTTTGCATATCAATAACGTTTCAGGTTAATAAATCTTCAGATTTTGCACAGCAGCTCAGTCTGTTAAGGGTGATGCACTAGAAAGCACACACATGCCATGATGGCACGGAGAATCGTGGGTTCGCCCTCCTTACCGACAGATTTTCCGCATGTCTCCTCTCCCCTTTTTCACCCCTTTTCCAGCAAATTTTGAACAAAGCTGAAAATAGTACGAAAGGGCCAAAAAAAGAAAGAACTAATTGTTCTGATTTCAAAGAGAAAAATGAACTGATTAATCTTCAGTAAAAATGGCTGATTAATCGATGATCAAAATAATCGTTAGTTGCAGCTCTACAGTATACGCTCATATATGGATCCCATAGGCGTTGGTGGCCCGTGCTGTGCTGCTAATTATACTGTTTTGCCTGAACATCTACTCAGACCCCCCTCTGCGTTCTACCTGTAGATTGTCATCTACCTAATGAGCAGCTCTGTTCTAGATACTACAACTAGTAAATTATTTAAAGAAGTAAAAAACGTGTGCAATATGATATATTGCAGAATAGCTAACAGTAAATGAGCTGCAAGTAAAACTCTGGCATAGGTGGTGCCCACTTTGTATGTACCCATGTTGTAAAGTACTGTATTTGAGTACCATTTTGAAGCATCTATGCATTGCGTATTAATTTTGTTTACACAACAAATTTGAAGAATGGCTGGACTGAGATTGCTCCTAAGAAATTCCCCAACATCCCATAGTTGCTTTCTTTTTCAGCTGGCTTGGCATTGGTGACACCATTACTTTTAAAATGAGATGCATGCATGAGAACGAGGAAGTATTTTTGTAAGAGTGAACATGAACTGATTCTCACACACGATGCGTGAGATTATATTTAATGTGTTAATTCACCATTTACACTTTTGTTCCATAAAGACTTCACTATATTTTCTAGAAGCATCTTTGATGCTTGCTATTCCACTGTATTTCATGTTGAGCCGCCACCCGCCGTGGGTGTTCTAACAGTGGTTTGACGATGGTCTCACTGTGTGTCTACGTGTAAAAAGGCATTTGCCCCTTATACCCTGGTGAGGCTTTATTCACACATTCGCTGAACCACACTAAAATTTGATTCGAAGGGGACCGAGACCACGTCTTTGAAGCGGTCTCGGTTCAGGTGTTTAGTTGCAGTTAGGCTGCCACGATTAGTTGACTAATCGACTAATCGACGATTAATTGAATTAACATTAATGCAATAATCGATAATCGCCAATGGCTTCAATCATTGTAAAAATTGTAAAAAGACCGCCGATCGGTCTTCACAAATATGGTATTACTTGATATTGTCTGAAAATACACAATATAATGAATACTCTTCAACATTATTAATAAAAAACATGAATATAAAGAAAACCATGAAAATATTAGATTATAAATTAATTGTAAAGAATTTGTGGCTGAGTAAGTAACTTAGTAAGTGTTGGCTATCATAAACCAATATTGACTACATTTAAATTTGACAAGATTAATTTCTTTGTCGCTGTGAATATCTTGGGGATTTAGTAAATATCCAACCGATTAGTCAATTAATCGTTTCAATAATCGCTAACTAATCGACTATTAAATTAATCGTTAGTTGCAGCCCTAATCCGCACCAGAATTTGGGTGGTTTGTTTTCAGACCAACCCAGCATGACATTTTTGGCTTAGTCCAAACTAAAGGTGGCAGGTTTCAATACACCATTAGTCTCACAGCGCACACACCTGTCGTGAGATTGCTTCCTGTCACCGACCTAAATATTTTGCCGGTCTGCCTCCACCCACTCTCTCCTCCCCCTTCATGCCAATCCTGTCAATAAAAATTGAAAAAGCGGACACTTGCGTCCAAAATAGAACTTCCACTCGAGTATACATTTTTCAGCACTTCATGCAACACGGACCTGTACATGAGTATGAGGTATGTTCATGTGTGTGTGGTCACTAGGTTGCCTGCAGTCATCATGGAATGCAGTGAGCGGCGTGGCACAGTCCGCCACCTCCAGTGTGTGGCGTTCTAAAGCTAACTCTGTCCACAGCATGAGCGGCCTGGGTCCCAATGGCTATGACCAAGAAGGTAGCCTGGGTCGCCAGCCTCTAACTACCCTTTCTTTTCATTCTCAACTGTTTTTTTTTTCTCCTGCAAAGCTCGCAAACACAGCCTGGAACAGGCACCCAAATCGTGCAACCAATATTTGGCTCTCAATTTTATTTTTAATATTATATCAAGATTCAAGATTCAACAATGATAGGAATTGTGAAATTTCATTTAAGTGATTCGATTTTGGAATTTGTTTTTGGATGGATGGATTTAATGTTTTTTTCCAGCCCATTCAATTGTTTTTTCCAAGCTTTATTTATTAGGGTTAGCGGAAACAGGTGAAGATGGGGGGGCAGGCATGCGGGAAATACGTCAGTGGCAAGATTCGAACCACAAACTCACCGCACCATTAAGGCGTGCTTTCCAGCGCGCTGCCTAACCGACTGAGCTACTGGGCAGCACGGATGGATTTTTTTTTTAGCTTTGTTTTCGACGACATACCTTTACAGTCGTTCCAACTGTAAAGTCCTAGTTCTGTGTAGCTTGGCAAAATATATCTAATTACGGTACTATATCTGAAATTATAAGTTCATTAATTGTTGTTACTCTACCGTTCCCCTTTCATATGGTCTGGCAATTAAATGTTTCTTTTTTTTTATGACAGTTGGAGAGTTGCCCCAAATCCTTGTCTATATTTTTCAAGTGATGTCACACATTGATGTCACACACTTTGGTATACAGTCCTGATCTATTTCTGATCCATTGAATGGAGGTACAAAATAGTTCAATTTAATCCAGTTTGTTTCCAAAGAACCAGACAATGGTTCTTCATGACACCTCGTAAAATGATGACTTTTCCAATCTTGTACCAACCCTGCGCTGATGCCTCGTCCTGTTGGTATCTCTGTATTTGTTCAGGTGCAGCTCACTCCAGCTTCTGCGGTAGTATGAATGTGAAGGATTTGGCCACCGGTGATGCAGCCCATCTCAAACTCAATGGTTCTCTGTGTGAGTGCATTTCATGAATTTCTTCCTGTCTTTTTAACTTTACTTTGTTTACAAAACAAATGGACAAACACGTTTGTAAACAAACAAACAAGAATGTGTTTGTTTACAAACACATTCTTGCCATCTCACTGGAGAGCCCCGCAATATATATATATTTATCATTTCTGAAAACACAATATAATGAATATAACATAATTGACTAATATAAAGAAAACTATCAAAACATTACGATATTGATTGGAAAACCAAATTGTTTAAGTTGACAAGGTTAACCCCTCATCATTTTTCCTCGCTGTGAATATTTTAGGTATTTTAATTTTCAAGGCAAATTATCCAATCAATTATTTGACTGATTGTTTGAATAATTGAGCATTAAAATAATTGTTGCAGCTCCAATAAAATGATCGCCCTTAATCAGATTGAATCATGGTGCAGACACTCATCCCTGTTGAAGTGCCATATTTTCTACACTATAAGGCGCACCGTACATGGTGCACTGGACTATAAGGCGCACCAAGATAAACAAAACGGATCACATTCACCATACCTCTATACGTGTGTGTGTGTGTGTGTTCAACGCTCAGCGCACAGGCCTTGTATGCAACAAATTGCCCGATTCCATAAATGAGCACAAGTAAATACATACAATGACTAACTACATTTTTTTTCCTTTAGAAAGTGATACTATAGTGATGAATAGCATGTTTTACTCTGTGGCCTTGCACACAGTAAAACATGAGGTGTCATGTGGCCCTACTCACACATTGCAATGGAGCGCTCGCGGGAGCGACCCACACCAGATAAATCACTTTTAGGTCAGTAATCATAACCAGAGAAAAATTCCACTTATAAGGCGCACTGTATTATAAGGCGCACCTCGTTATTTTATGAAAATGAATGCCTTTTAGGTGCGCCTTATAGTGCGGAAAATACGGTAGTTTAGATTGCTCGCCAGGTACGGAAAATATAACGTACAAACTGTCTGTGTCCCTCTGTCCTCCAGGTGACGACTGCAAGGGGAAACAGTGGGCGTCCTCCCAGAGCAGTCGATCCCATGCGTCTTCTGACTCTCAGACTACTTTGCTTCAGGCCGGCAGGTCTGCTTCCTCAGACTCCCAGGGCGTGGCACTCCACAGCCAGTCCACGTCCCGGACACGGAGAGTAGCCGCCCTTCTCCTCACTATCCTGGCCTCCACAGGTTTTACATGCACACATGAATAGTATGAAGCTATATTGCACTATCACATAGGATGCTGCTGGCATATCAAAAGATTACACAATTATTGGTTGTGGAATGCATGCAATGCATTCAAACCTGTTATTTGTGACCCAAATTCTTTATTATTTTTATTTATTTATTATTATTCTGCCATTTTTCGGTTCGCTTCTCCTCGGACAGTTTACATCGAAGCGGAAACTGCGTTAGGTGCGGCTTGGCTGGACTCGTATTGCTATTACTTTTATAATCCATCCGGTAATTTCCGGAAAACCGGGACAAAAATCCCATAGGGATAGAATTAGGGAGAAATACACAAGGTTGCCACGACCACATTTTTCGACGTACACACACCAAATTCACAGGCGTGGTGGACAGGCCACATCACAAAAGCCATTGAAAAAATTAAGCCAGCCAGGCGTGGCCAGACCCAACACAATGAATTCAAAATGATCCCATACAGTTTGAATGGGGGAGACGTACAGATCTAACATACTGACGGCAGGCATGAAAAGACTCCACACATAGACATCCGTTAACCTGGCATGGCCAGACCCAACGCATAGGCGTTAGCATGCGGCATTCACAACCATGCACAAGCCACAGACAAGACTATCCATGGGGCTGGATGCCGCTGTCCAACCGACTGCGCCACAGAGCCAGCTCCAAAGATTATGCACAACTCTTGAGTGCTGCACATTTCCACAAAGAGCCTACAGAAAATGCCAAAAGACATTTTTAGGATGAAGAAAATTGTAATCAAAATGTATTAAATATTGTTGTGTTGCCGTATCATTTGTCGAGAATATACGGTGGAACTTCAGAGATCAGTACACATTTTTTATCGTTAAAATGCTTGCCGAGTTAATTCCTAATCTCCAAGTTGCTTTTTCTGACACATGTTCTTTCACATTCGTCACATTTCTCAGAGCTCAGCCTTTGCCAAGTATTACTTTTGGACATCAAATGCATTGAACAATAAATAATATGAACATATAGATATTGAAAAGCAGTTAAACATGTGCAAAATCTGTGCCTGTGTTATGGCTGTAGATCCACTTGGTCATTTTAAGAAGTGGATCTGCGGGTGAAAGTGTCAGGATCCCTCCTTTCAAGCATAATAATATAATAGATGAATAATTGTTCAAATTTATATGGAAGAATAAATCTGATACATCACTAACTAGAAGCACTCAGTGATAGCAAACCTGCGCCGTAGTGGTACAAAAAAAATAGTACTTTTAGTGCTGGCAGTATGCAGTTTTGCCACAGTTACTTTAAAAAGAAAGCAAGGAGTAATTTAACTTTTTTAAGTAACTAATTTCGATTACTTTAGTTACTTTTCTGACTTTCAATTATATTCAGTCAAACCTTCTTGAAACAAAAAATCTACAACTAGCTTTACCAATACAGTACACTTTAATGGAAGTGGGTCATAATGTACACACTATAAATGGATGTCATTTGACTTTGACTGCCTATGTTCTTTTTTATTTCTAAAGATGGACAGTATTTTTGTTCCTGGACAAAGTTGACAGCAAACTTCAATAATATTGATTTTGGATAAATAATGAAAAATAATGCCTGTATTTCCACATTTCCACATGGACAATGCATTATTTTCACATCCCATGTTTAATTTACATCGCCCTGCGTCCGTGTGACGTGTGTGGAAGTGGCCAGCAAGTGAGGTTGCCGTTAGATCGAATACCTCAAGCGGCGTTTAAATGAACCCGACAGCAGACAGTAGAGCGGGTGGGGAGCGCCATCGCCTCTCCTACTCGGTGCCGGCTGGCCGGCACAGGGTTTAACGCGTCCTCCCGCGTATCCTTGTTGTAACATATCCCTAAACTTGGTTAACTCTCACGGCCTCGGTAAACGCTCCGACTTCCGATGCCGCTACAGCAGAGGATTGGCTGTGCTAAGCGAGCCCCAGTGACGGGCCACGCAAGACGTCACTACGGAGACCGGGGATCATTCACCCGTTAATATAAAATCAAACTTTATATATATATAGCACTTTTCATGCAGAGCAATGTTACTTATAGGCTACAGAAACGCACCACCATCGAATCACTTCTTTCTTTCGTCATTTCCAACAACTCTGCAAAATTTCATCCAGATCCGTGCTAAACTTTTTCAGTTATGGAGGGGACAAACCAATGCGGATGAAAACATAACTTGCTCTGCGGGCTCCGCCCTGCGCGGGTAATAAATAAGGATACATTGTAGATTTATTCAGATACATTTTTCATCACACCATATATATGATATTATCTTGAATTGATGAATGTGGGTAACCATTTCAATTAAAACGTGAAAATTGTCATGTGGTTGCCAGGTTGGCTTTTGGTGCAGCCGGGCTACTGGCTGTGGCGAGCAGGAAAAGGACTGGTTTCTGGAGCTGCCGCAGTGCTCTCTGGTGGGGCGTCTGGCGCTGGTACCATGTTGAGCAGTGGGGCCTCTGGTGCCAGCACAGCCCTCTACAGTGGGGCCTCTGGGGCCAGCACGGCCCTCTACAGTGGGGCTTCTGGGGCCAGCACGGCCCTCTACAGTGGGGCTTCAGGGGCCGGTACAGTGCTCTACAAGGGAGCGTCGGGCGCCGGGTCGATGCTCTGTTGTGGGGCCAACGGTGTCCGGGCTGTAGTGTGGATGCTGCTTACCGCGCCAGGTGAGTGTTTCATGTCTTCATATGATAGGTATACTGTACTCTAATACTAGACTACAGTATATGAGTATCATTCTGAGTATTTGTTTTTTTGTTTCATATCACTACTAGGGTTGTAAATAACTCAACAGATTTTTATATAGCGCCAAAATCGCAGCCGAAGCTGCCTCAAGGCGCTCACAAAAGTGATTACGTTTTTAGAATTAGATTTAAGGAATATAGCAGCTCTTTACCCAACTACCTTTCAACCTTGATTTCCCAGTTAAGGACAGTAATTTGGGGTTGGTTACAGAACTCCTTTAACGGAGAACTGGAAAGAAGAGAGAAGAAAGAAGAGAAAGGAGATCAAGACTTTCACTCAGTCTTGATCTCGGCCTAGTTGAAAAAATTACCTGTATATATCGATTTTGTATCGATATATCGATACAACAGCTGCCGATACAATGTATCGGTACGTCCGCAAGAGTATCGATTGTTTGTTTTTTTTCCTCTTCTTTTTTTATCCATTTGCTCTTGGACGTATTTCCACTTTGTACAGTACTTTCTGATACAAGATTTTTATTTGCCGTTTCTCAAAGAAAATGTATAATGATATTACAGCAGTCATTGAGTTATTTCAAACTTGAAACATTGTCTAGCTTGTTGGGTAAAAAATAAATAAATAAATTGAATTGAATTGTATCGAATCGTGGTGAATTATTGAGTATTGAAAAAATTCGAAAAAATGAATCATTGGGTCTGGAAATCGATACTGAATCGAATCGCCATGATGGCTGTGAGTTACATCCCTAATCACTACTCATATGATACTCATATTAAAGTCAAATGTATTACACCTCATGGCTCAACATATTCATCTCAACGTCTTCTGTGGCCCCTTGAAGGCATCCTTTTTGAGTGAAGCTTTTTGAATCAAGCTACAACCAGCTTGAATTGGTAGCTGGGCCTAGCTGATCTGAAGTCGGCTGGTTTTAGCTGGCCTTAGCTGTTCACCTGCCCCCAAGCTGATATGAGGTCAGTTAATTCTTAGTTGGTCAACCAGTTACCAGCTCAAGCTGGTCAAAGCAGGATTTTTCAGCTTAGCTTTCTCAAGCATAGGAAATATATGCTTGATGCCTTTTCACTCGTTTATTTTTTCCAGTAACTATATTTCAACTCGATTCCATTCGAACACTGCTTGTGTGTTTGGGTATATAACGTCTGCGCTCGGCTGGTATTGTGCATGTGTTTCCAGTCCGGGCCTGCAGAGGGCTCCTTTGGCTGCTGGCCACTGGATGGTACCAGCTGGTGTCGCTGATGTCGCTGCTCAACGTCTTCTTCCTGACACGGTGAGAGACTGCTTACCCATTATTATTATTTTACCAAGGCTCTACTTAGAAACTATGAACATGCTAGTATGAACACCATTATTGATTTCACAAAGATAGGAATTAAATCATCATTGAGATTTGTACTCCAGCGTTTCCTCTTGCTGTATATCCTCGGTGCCAAGCCAGGTCTATAATTTTACTGACAAATCCATTGCCTGTGTGTGTATGTGCGTGCATGGCCTATGCTTGCTTTTTAATGG
>OMKY01240860.1:0-10629 GCA_900302395.1 Bregmaceros cantori | reverse complement strand
ATCTGTACTTTTAGAAGTACTTTTTACTGTGATTACTTTTGACTTGTAGTGAGTACATTTTTAACAAAAATATCTGTACTTCTACTCCTTACTTTTACCAAAACAGGCTCGTTACTTTTTTTTGCATTGACGGGGTAGGATAAAGTCTATAATATTAGTCAGTAGGCGGCGCTGATGTACCGAGTGCAGTCCCAGTTAATAAGTGGATTTCATTTAGTCCTGAGATATAAGATAAATTAGGCTAGTTGTTAATTTATTCGAGCAATAACATTGACAAACTAACATTGAAAAAATGCATTTTACATACAATTTTATTTGCAGTACTTTGTACTTTATACTTTCAAAAATACTTTTTGAGTACACTTCTGAGCCGGTACTTTTTACTTTACTTGAGTAGCTATTTGGATCAGTACTTTGTAGTCTTACTCGAGTTGTTTTTTTACAAATGTATTTTACTCTTACTCAAGTAAGAAATCCCGGTACTTTTGCTGTCTCTGGGTTTGGACGGCACATGAGCGAGGGTGAAAGAGCGAGGCAAAGTTGTTTGTTTTCCTGTCAGGAATTAATCACTGGAGAAAATTTGATTAAAATCACGTACCAGATGAAATACATTTTACAAGTTTAATTACATATACAACACAGGATTCACATTTGGGAAATTATAAACAATTTTTACAACTGGAAATGTAATTGAAATCGTCTACTGGTCTTTTCGAGGAAAAAAAGGTAACTGATAGAGTTATGTCCAGCATATCTTCAGACTACGTTCAGGTTTCTTATAGGACCAAGTCAAGGATGTCTCACAAAGGTGTGAACATATGAGTCGGAAGTGAAGATAGGAGCAACAACTTCCACTTTTCAAACTCAAACTTTATTTATTTGTATAGCACTTTTCATGCAGAGCAACACAAAGTGCTTTACAGAGACAGAACATTGAACAGAACAACGTCACCCACAGCCTCCCAAATCAAACACACTCGCGCACACACACAGACACTCACGCAAACAAATACAGTGGGCTGATGTACCGATGACGGTAACATCCTAGTTATAAGCTAGATCAAAGAGATGTGTCTTGAGCTTTTTCTTAAAAACATCGACAGTCTCCGCGGCCCTGAGGGCTTCCGGAAGACCATTCCATAGCCGAGGGCCATAGAAGCTAAATGCGGCCTCTCCATGCGATTTGGAGTTAACTCGTGGAACTACTAAGAGCACTTTTATCCTATTTAAGTCAGGTATGTGACTTTTACACGACCAAAGTTTGGTCACACTAAATCGAATGTGTCAAAAAGTCATGGAGAGGCCGCATTCAGCTTCTATGGCCCGACTGTGGAATGGTCTACCGGAGACCCTCAGGGCCGTGGAGACTGTCTTATAACCAGGACTTTGAACCGGTTCAAGGAACGAAAACGAAAACCGGGAACTTTTAGCATTTTCCAGGGAACAGAAACTAAACCGGAAACGTTATTATTTTTTATGTTCCAGAACAGGAACACTTATTTTAAAATAACGGTAACCGGTTAATACCGGGTTTATTTCGCTCTTCAAAGGAGTGCACTTTGGGATAACTTCAAAAATAAAACAAGAGTATTTATAAAATCTACGATGCAGCAGTGAAGTAGGAATCGTTGCGGGACTCTCTGCAGCGTGTTGTTGTGGGTTCGCCCCGACACGCAACGGGACCTCGGCTATAGAGCGCTACCAGCGGGCCTCTGTAGTGAGTCGCTTTGGGTTTGCCGCAACATATATATTACATTGTATTAAAAAGCTGACCGGAACGAAATTAACCGTTCCGGGAACAATATTTTTTTGTTCTAACCGGTTCAGGAACGTCAATTTATTGGTGGAACACATAACCGGAAACGTTATAATAGTTTCTGTTCGGAACGAAACGCTTGGGAAAAAATATTGGTTCAAAGCCCTGCTAGCTAAGCAGGATCAGTATGGTATCGGGACTTGGTACCGGGGATCGGGCGATCCTTAAAATCTAAGGATCGGGAGCAAAAAAACGTGTTCGGTGCACCCTTAAATTATTATATTATATTATTTACTGGTGTGCAGCATGTAGTTGGGATGGGGCGAGTAGGGGAATTGTTCTGCTTTGGAAGGTGTTGGCAGGCTGAATACATGACATCCAATCTGCCATGTTATGGCAAATAATGCTATCTTAAAGAGGAACTGTGGTATTTTCAACATTAAGCTTCTTTTCCGAGTTGTTGGCAATGTTTTAGGACCCCACCGCCCCAACGCATATTTTTTTTTTTAATGTTTACCCCTGCCACCGGTATTTACGTATTTTTGATTCGGCTCAGAATGGGAAGTAATGCGCACCATAAACGTACGTTTAAAAAAACTCACCAACTCACCGGAGTGGTTACTGGTCTTTACTGGTCATCCATATTAAATGTCATTACGAAAAGTTGCTTCTGTTGGGGTTTACTTGCTAGGTCGATCATGCGCAAACTATTTTCTTAGCCATCTCACAGCCGTGGATAATCTTCCGCTCAGGACGACTTAGCAACGGAACTACGAGCGTCCTCTTTCCTATTTCAGTGGCGGAGTGATATCAGCAAACACACAGTCTTCAATGGAACTCGACAGGATTTACCAAATGTCAAATAAAACCCAACAGAAGCAACTTTTCGGAATGACATTTGATATGGATGACCAGTGAAGACCAGTAACCACTCCGGTGAGTTAATGTTTTTTTTAAAACATATGTTTAAGGTTGTGTCGGACATGCACGTTACTTCCCATTCTGTGCACACGCGACATTTGATTGAAAGCTGAGTGGCATTAAAAAGCACGTCATTGGGAATGGGTGTCTCAAGGAAAGCAAGAAAAAACACGTCTTTTATTTATGTGTGTGTGTGTGTGCGTGCCTGGATTCCCAAATATGTCCCATTCATAGTCTGAGTCGATGGCAGAGAGGCGTGTGTGCGTGCGATGTCGTAGGCGCGTGTGTGTGCATGGGCGCGTGCGCACTAAATTGTTTGAATGCGGAGTAGCAAAAAAACATGTCAAAACCGGGCTTTGAACCAATATTTTTTCCCAAGCGTTTCGTTCTGAACAGAAACAGAATTATAACGTTTCCGGTTATGTGTTCCACCAATAAATTGACGTTCCTGAACCGGTTAGAACAAAAAAAATATTGTTCCCGGAACGGTTAATTTCGTTCCTGTCAGCTGTTTACGGCTATGTAATATTTGTTGCGGCGAACCCAAAGCGACTCGCTACAGAGGCCCGCTGGTAGCGCTCTACAGCCGAGATCTCGTTGCAGTCCTGCAACGATTCCTACTTCACTGCTGCATCGTAGATTTTATAAATACTCTTGTTTTATTTTTGAAGTTATGCACTCCTTTGAGGAACGAAATAAAACCAGTATTAACCGGTTACCATTATTTTTAAATAAGTGTTCCTGTTCTGGAACATAAAAAATGATAACGTTTCCGGTTTCGTTTCTGTTCCCTGGAACATTCTAAAAGTTCCCGGTTTTCGTTTTCGTTCCTTGAACCGGTTCAAAGCCCTGGTCAAAACACATAATTGGGAATGAGGGCTTCATAGAAAAACACGTCATGCACGTCATTTGGGAGCGAGTGAATGAATGCCATCTTAATTTAAACAATTAGTAACTAGTGTTGAACACATCAGAAAGTTTTAACTTGTTATGATACTTTCAGAAAGGAAACACGGCGCTCCATATCGCTGCTCTAGCCGGACAGCTCGGCGTTGTCACGGAGCTGGTCAAACGCGGCGCCAATGTCAACGCTGTGTCGCAGGTGAGACTCAGTATATCCCCCAACACCGACCGTAGGGGGAGTCATGGTTTAGGTTCGATTAGTTGCCGATTATTAAAACGATTAAGTCGAATAATCGGTTAGATATTTTTTCTTCAGAAAAAAAATCCCCAAATATTCACAGCAAGCTAATAAATCAATTTGTCAATTTGAAATATTGTAGATTTTCTTCTTTGTAAACAGAAAATGAACCAACAAATTGAGTTACTTTCTCTGTCACTTTGATGGTTCATCATATTCATATATTTTTAATCAATTATATCCATTTAATATTTCACATTTTCAGAAAGAATTAATATCTAATTTGCATGGACCAATAGAGGGCATAAAGCAGGGGTTTAAAGCAATATTGCAATATGATCTTAGCTGAGCCAATGCATGCACTCACTCTAGCATGCAGCAGTACTTGGGCGTCAACGTAGACAATTTAAATAGTGATTCGTTGTGTCACAATAATGTTTTGCATGACTCAAACTCAAACTAAATATTTTAATTTTTTTTTTTTTAGCAAAACACTGAACCAGTAGCAAAAAGAAGAATCTGACATATTTACAACATGTCAGAATTTTATACTGTTTGTCCGAGAAGATTGTCGCTGGCGAGAGGCACTGAACTCGGTCTTCTTGGTCAGTGGAAAATCCCGCGAGATCTCTGTCAAGTCTTTCTTGATTTGAAAACGACTTCAGTACGTTAAAGCCTAGCTTCAGTACATTAAAGCCTAGCTTCCGTGCAAATCAACCTTTCTTCATTTAGAAGTGTGGCACGGCGAAACACTGCAGAGTGTAGCTCAGTGCGCTAGTGTTATAGGTCGGTAATATATTCTGTTCAAATTATATTTAAAATTGCCATCTTATAAGTTATGATGTAGAGGGGGGGATTTGTACATGTTTTCAATTTTCATTCTCATCTTGTCATACTAAATGAGCAGATTATAGATTATATATGACAAGGGGCTGAAGTTCCAGAACTTTCTCTTTCAACTTTGCATTTCCAACAGAAAGGCTTCAGGCCGCTCTACATGGCTGCACAGGAGAACCATCTGGAGGTTGTCAGATTCTTGCTGGAGAGCGGCGCCGATCCAACACCTTTCACAGAGGTCGGTTAACCTCTTTCAGAGGTCAGTTATCCTCTCAGAGGTCAGTTATCCTCTCAGAGGTCGGTTAACCTCTCTCACAGAGGTCGGTTACCCTCTCTCACAGAGGTCAGTTACCCTCTCTCACAGAGGTCAGTTACCCTCTCTCACAGAGGTCAGTTAACCTCTCTCACAGAGGTCAGTTAACCTCTCTCACAGAGGTCAGTTAACCTCTCTCACAGAGGTCGGTTAACCTCTCTCACAGAGGTCAGTTACCCTCTCTCACAGAGGTCAGTTACCCTCTCTCACAGAGGTCAGTTACCCTCTCTCAGAGGTCAGTTAACCTCTCTCACAGAGGTCAGTTAACCTCTCTCACAGAGGTCGGTTAACCTCTCTCAGAGGTCGGTTAACCTCTCTCAGAGATCAGTTAACCTCTCTCACAGAAGTCTATTAACCTCTCTCAGAGATCAGTTAACCTCTCAGAGGTCGATTAACCTAACTGCTAGCTATCTAAGCTAGCTTGCTTAGATAGCTAGCGCCCGATGCCAGCTAGTAGGACTTGACCGATGAGATTTTGGGGGCGATACCGATATTGAGAAGTAATTTATCCCGATAACCGGGGTAAAAAAAAGTATAATAAATTAATGAAAGTACAAGGAGAGTGATTTCCCTCCAGTGTCCGGTACCGTCCTCAGAATTAATTTCCTCGCTCATCCTATGGAAATGCACCAGGAAACGTATATGTGAAACTAATATGTGGACACACTAACCAGAAACAAACTTTAAAGTCCATGACCTGAAAACAGTGACGTTGGACCGTAACTGCCGGAGAGAGATTGTACAAATGGTGAAGATAATGACTACCTTCTTCCCACAGAACGGCTTCTCACCCCTGAGTGTTGCTCTCCAGCACGGCCACAAGGACGTGGTTGCTCTGCTCATGAGATACGGCGCCGATGGCCCGGAGTGGCTTCCCCAGAACGTTGGCTCGTTCAACTCAGCTGTACATCTACAAGAAGACCTAGACACACCTTCCAAGGTTACCATGGTATTATTTTATCAAATTGACTGCGCTTTGTATCAGTTTGGCAGGATCATCGGTTACAAGAGAATTGTAAGTTGGACTTGTGAATGTTGCAAAGGGCAGTTCTGCAGTTGGTCAGACTGCCGAGATCACACAGGACTCTATATACTGTAACGCGAGTGTCCCCCTTGTGGAGGAGCTGGGAGAATAGATCTGAACGGGGTCAACAACAAGCTGAGCTCAGCCAAGCTTCGTTCAGACTCTATTTATGGGGCGTGTCGGCGCGTGCCGGGTCACCAACGGTGCCGGCCCAGAATGCACTGCGCTGCATTCATTACACTGTCCCCTCCTGACATGGCTGCCGTCCTCGGCAGCCGGCTCCACTCCACGAGCTCTCCTGCCGCATGCAGCTCATCACCCACTTCCGACACAAGTGTAACGCGAGTTTCCCCCTTGTGCAGGAGCTGGGAGAATAGATCTGAACGGGTGGACAACAAGCTGAGCTCAGCTCTTTGCCAAGCTTTGTTCTTTATTTATGGGGCGTGTCGGCGCATGCCGGGTTACCAACGGTGCCGGCCCAGAATGCACTGCGCAGCATTCGTTACAATACCCCAAATTGATAGACAAGGGTCTCACTCCAGAACAACAGAACAAGATGTCATATCCCCTAAACTGACAACAACAGCAAAAAAGATTGCTTGGTCCACTGAGACCAAGTTACTTTAGCAACTTGCTAACTTTTAAACAATGCCTTCACACAATGTGTCACTCAAAAACGAATCATTCAAACTAGCACAAGTGTTGCGGCGAACGAACATTTAGATTTTTGTTTTCCGTCTCTGTTGTCTCTTTTGAGGAAAATCTAAAAATGACTTGCTTGGCTCTGCTCCATGCCCAGCCAAAGACCCTGCTGGGTCGGGTGTCCCACCTGCTGCATGCTGCGGTGGACGACGTGCTGAAGCTGTTTGTGCAGATGGAGACGCAGTACCAGGAGACGTGTGCCAGAACCCAGAGAGAGAACCAGAGTCTGAAGAGGAAAGTGGACCACCTGGAGGCCCGGCTGGCTGTCCACGACGCAGGCAACGCAGGTTAGTTCCACAACGCAGGTAACTCAGGCTAGGTCCACCACGATGCAGGTAACACAGGCTAGGTCCACCACGATGCAGGTAACTCATGCTAGGTCCACCACGATGCAGGTAACTCATGCTAGGTCCACCACGATGCAGGTAACACAGGCTAGGTCCACGACGCAGGTAAACAGGCTAGGTCCACGACGCAGGTAAACAGGCTAGGTCCACCACACAGATAACACAGGTTAGTTCCACAACGCAGGTAACTCATGCTAGGTCCACCACGATGCAGGTAACATAGGCTAGGTCCACCACGACGCAGGTAACTCATGCTAGGTCCACCACGATGCAGGTAACACAGGCTAGGTCCACCACACAGGTAATGCAGGCTAGGTCCACGACACAGGCAAGAAGATATAAGAATATAAGATTATCATTATTAGTGTTTTGCGTCTTCATATAAACAAACCTAGAACCGACAGACGGCAGGCATGTTTCATGAAACATCTTTCTCATTTTCCACTTTTCATTGCAGTTGCAAAAGGTCCTCTGAGATCTAGATCCACAGAGGAGGAAAATGAAAACGAGGATGCGGGTTCAAACTGATTTTTAAAATGTGCGTCCATGTGAAGTGGGGATATGTAAAGCAAGGTAGACGAAACGGCAGTTGGAAACGATGGTGATAGATATGTTAGTTTGAAAAAAAAAAGGAGCCAAAATGTGTATAGCTATGACTTTATTTAATATTTTATCCAGGGTTATTTGAAGCACGGAAAATGGGCTATGCGAGTGGCTGCTTTAGGGGCAGTGTTCTCAGAGTTAAGTATCACATCTTGTGTGTTTGCTCTACTGTCTCAATTGAACCCTTTCTGTTTCGTTTCCACAGTCAATCTACAGCCAAACTACGGCCGGCGTCTCCTCTCCCCTGGAGCTAGTGACTTCAGCACAGCTGATGTTCCGGGTGAGGATATGAAATCGATGGGGGAACCGTATGACGTATTAGCTTTCAGATGGCCATGGGCTGTCCACAACACCGAAGATTTGGTCAAGATGCCGCTTATCAAGGCGGAGCCCGAGGAGGAAGCTGGCTTGGCTGACCCCGACCCAGACAGCGGACCTCTCTCTGACCCGGAACATGTCACCGACCCGGGCACGGGACCCCTCTCCGACACTGAAGCTGCGTCTAGTTCCGAATCTCCGTCCAACACAGTTTTCCCAGTGAAGACCCAGAATAGGACGAGGCGGAAGAGAAGAGCGTTTGAGTGTCTAGTGTGCGGAACAAGGTGCGTCGGCCCAAATGAACTAAACCGACACGAGCGCACGCACCAGACCGGGATGGAGGAGCTCAGCTGGTGCAGCCATTGTGGGAAAGGCTTTACTAACAAGTCCGGCTTGGAGGTCCACAAGCACTTACACGCGCAGTTCTACCCGGGCGACTACAGCTGTAGAATCTGTGGCAAGAGGTTTGTCAGGAGAAAACTCCTGGTCTTTCATGAGAGCATGCACACAGGCATCGCTTGCTGCAGTCAATGTGGACAACGGTTTGAGAACGACGCGTTACTCAAAGACCATCAACAGACGCACGCAGCGGAGAACCGAAAAGACCACCGACAGACACACACAGCAGAGAGCAATCGCAAGAAGAGGAAGAAACAACGTTAGTGACTGATGAATACATTTTGAAGGTGTAAGTTACAGACACACGCATGCATGTATTGGCCCATGGAAAAATTCCCAAACTCTTCGTAATTGCACTTTGGGGTCCCTTCGGGGATCAATAAAGTATCTATCTATCTTAGTCTAACATATGGAATTAATGTAGACTAATTGGAAACGTGACTGGATTTGGAACTCTAAAATTCATGCACAAAAACTGACAGGAAGGTTCATGCACAGAAGCGTACATGTTTTTTTTTTTAATTATTATTTTTTGGTTTCACTGGTTATGTCAAGTTGTTAATGTGGTCGTCTCCCCCATACTACGGTCTAATGAAGGTTTGGTGTGTCTGGGCCCCCCTCCGAAACTAAGAGGGTATTGGTTCAGACAGTCGTCAGCCCGTTGCAAACACCCCCGGGGTATCGATACAGCCTCGGCGGACGCGGGGGTTGAGAGACTGAACCTTTGTATTCAGTGAGGCTGGTTTCTTGATCTCTCTTGGCCTCTAGTCGTGATGCTTGTCGGACAGCCACACATTGTGACTCCTCACAGCAATTAGACTGGCCAATGATGTGCACCACAATGGCACTGTTATAATGGCCACAGTGTTGTATCACCCTGCAGAAGACAGAACCCATGAACTTTGAAAAGAAATACGCTTAAGTCAAGAACACCAGAGATGTGTGACGTCACAAGAGACACAATGCAATTCCTAAAAACCACCACCAGATGTCAGCAGTATGGAATGTCATCGTTTCCAGGGAGAACAGGCTAACTGAAACGGGTGGGTTTCGAGTGGAATTGAAGAGGTGTAAGGAGTCAATATTGTGTTTGTCTAAGGGAAAGTGCATTTTAGAGCAGAGAAGAACGGCTGGAAGCTTGACTTCCCATGCTGCCGAGGCCGGCAGAGGGGACAGTGAGGAGGATTGAGGAGGAAGAACGGAAGGAACGAGAAGGGCTGGAGATTTGGAGCAGATGAGCTATGGTATGGAGGGGTGAGGTTGTGAATGACGTTGAAGGTGTGTAGGAGTATTTTTGCTGCAGTAAAAGGGGGGCTATAGGTGCATCAGCGCAAAAACAGCTCCTTTCCGACAGTGATCAAGACTTTGAACGCACACATGTGAGAACATGCCTGGAACATGGACTGCTTCTGCCCGTTTGCACAGCGCCTTACTGTATGTCGTTCATGTCCTTTTAACTATTATTATTGTATTTTTTTTTTACCAATTGATTATTATTATTATTATTATTATTATTATTGATTGTGCTTGCACCACAAATTTCGTTGTATGGATGTGCAATGACAAAGTATTTATTCATTCGTATACCAGAGCCAATGAAAGCTGTTTGCCCCCTGTGGTAAAAACAATGCTACATTCCAATGCTTGGAATTGCTTCCGTTCCAATCAATTTGCATTGATTTAGACGTTCAAGTCCTCCACAAACAGCGTGTCCGACTTGTAATTCTCTAAACCGAGGTTATTCAGCTTTAGCCGTTTCTCTAGTGTTATCCTTATATCTAGATTTTCCTGCTCTGATTTCTCTCCTTATTTATTTATTTTTTTATTTCTGCCTATTGAGAACTGTTGCCCTTCTTGAATGCCTTATATCGTTTAACAAAAAGATCCGGTAGCACTTCATAATACGTGTCCGCATTTGAACATTAGTTACGCATTAGCTAAGCATTAGTTAACCATCATTTCAACCTTAGTTAACCCTTAGTTAAGCATTACATCTTAATTATTTCGCATTACTTAATCATTAACTAATGATTTTCAGACCAGCCCTCACGCATTAAGCACAGCTTCAGACCTGGCATGACCAGACCCAACACACCGTAAACCAGATTACGGTCTGAAAATCATTAGTTAATGATTAAGTAATGCGAAATAATTAAGATGTAATGCTTAACTAAGGGTTAACTAAGGTTGAAATGATGGTTTAACTAATGCTTAGCTAATGCGTAACTAATGTTCAAATGCGGACACGTATTATGAAGTGCTACCTAT
>OMKY01240856.1:0-11330 GCA_900302395.1 Bregmaceros cantori | reverse complement strand
TCAATGACTGTGGTGAGACTTTTGGTGAACTCCATCTCATCCTGTGCGTTGTGTTTGGTTGCAGCATCCTGGTTGATGATCTCATGACTAGCCCTGGGTACCAGTGTGCTTTGTGGGTTATGCTTGAAAACAGGTGGTTCGATGACTGCTGTGTGACACTGCGTCATTTCCATGTCAAAAGTGTGGGTGTCTTCGTTTTCCAGGCGCAGGGTCCTAGTACTCCGGCGCTGTGTCATCGGTGCTACTGATCTGCCAGATGGATGCCTCGCTATATCAAGAACCTCGGATTCAGGTTGGGGGAACTTCTTGAAGCCCGCCTCTCCTGTTTCAATGACTGCAGTGAGGTTTTGTGTTATATCCATGTCATCATCCTCTTTGTGAATTCTCAGCTCATGTGATACAGGTGCAACAGATCTGCGTGAAGAAGTTCCCAAATCATCCCGGAGATCCCTGGGATCAATGACTGATGTGAGACATGTGGTGAAGTCCATTTCGTCCTCCTTAAGGGTCAAGTTCTGGCTCCTCTGCACTCCTTCAAATTTCTGAGTTGCCCCGATTCTATCGTGCCGTTGATCTGCCTCGATGGAATGGCCATCAGGATACGTGGAATCGTTGAAAGCACTGCGACACAGCGTGAGCTCCATGTCGTCACCATTTCGGATGGTTTCGCTCAAATTAGGAACACAGTTTAGGTCTTGCTGCTGGTGGCTACGAGCGATGGGGAAACTGAAACAGTTGGTCACAGACATGTCCTCGGCCTGCACCAGGGTGTGGTCTTGAGGGCTGCAGTCCTTCACTGGTCCCGGAGCAGCTGCAAAATCCACCTGAACCAGAGAGGATGAAGGTAAAATTTAATAAGCAGAGCATTAATTTAGGACAGCTCGAGTTTGACTAAAATGGGTATGATGAGCAGAGATGGTACCCAGATTTGTTACTTGAGTAAAAGTCAGTCTGTACAAAAGCAACTCGAGTAAGATTACAAAGAACTGAACCAAATATATACGTAAGTATATATTACCTGTAAGTACAGGCTCTGAAATGTACTCAAAAGTACTTTCAAAAGTAACAGAACTAAAATTGTCAGGAAATAATTTAGCTGTTTGTGTTAAGATACACATGGTACGAAATGTCACATATATGCAGTGGTGTTCACATTAGGCTGCATTACCTAATGTGAATACTTCTTGCAAATCAGTGTCGTTGTGCAAATAAAAGTACAATAGACTAGTCTTTAAAAAGTAGCAAGTCGGTCTTCGGAAAGTAAGGATTAGAAAGTACTGATATTTGTGTTAAATATAGCAACTTTGCTAAGCCTGTATGGTACAACCATCTTCTCATATCACATATATCATGCTGAAATGTTTAATGGCTCTGTACTGTCTGTCCTAAATAAAATAAAATTTCATTCATGTGTCGCTCACCTGTTTTTTCAAGGAGAGACGCCCTCTCAGGAAAGCTGCCATATCTAAAATGACAATGAGTGGAGACATACGTATATAAGTCCCAACATTGAAAAGAACATAAAATGTACATTTACTAAAGTTTCTGGGTTTAATAGGGCTGTTGCAAGATGACTTCAAAGCTTGGGGGCGGCAGACATTTTGGTAGTAGCATCACGGTCAGACAGTCAGAGAGCGACATTTTCTTAACACTAGCCCTGTTTACATAGACATTTTTGGGATCTGAATACATTTAGGTGGATCAAATATAATGCGCTTCACCTGTATACATGGACACTTACCAATCAGATCCATATTTCCGCTTAAAAAGTATTACATTATTGATTTATACACAAAAATATGCCATCAATCGGCATTAGATGGGAGCATAACCAGGTCTATTGTATTTAGAATAGACGTGAAGCGGTAAGGAATACCACTTAACCGTCCGTACTCTCTTTACAGCAAAAGCATTTAGGGATTATTGTTATCGGGAGGGATAAATAATACCAAGAGAAAGCATTTTTAAAAATATCCCTGATTCAAAGAACCAGACTCAAGAACAAACTAGAAGCACTCGAAGAGTGCAAACCTGCGTCAAGGCCATAGGGTCTAGATGCCAAAACATCTAGGGGCTATCCTGTAACTTATAGGCTACAGAAATGCACAAAGGTTTGTTTGCTCTTGGGGGTACGCGCGATTATAGTCATTTCTACGATCTGCCGGAGGTGGACACAAACCGGACCAAAACTTGGCAGACCGTAGAGCGAACCACTACACTATCCGAACTGTGTTAGTTGCACGCAGTAGAGTGGAGGCAACTGCTGCGGGTTTCCAGAGGTGATCGCAGTTTGTAAGCTCATAACAGTTGTTAAACTATGTTACTTATAGGCTACAGAAAGGCACCAAAATTGAATAACTTGTTCCCTGACTCCAACAACAAAATTTCATCCAGATCCATGCATTCAGTTATCCAGCTGACAGACAAACCAACGGGACTGAAATCGTAACCTGCTAAGCGTAGGTAAAAAAAGAATGTTGATGGCACCTACCAGTGATTTTCGGAGCTCCATCATTCTTCTTAGGCCTGGAGATCAAAGCAGGGAGATTAACATATTTTCTGAACTATCGAAAAGTTTCTGACTGGAAGATTATTGAATCACGAGTTTGTGGGTATAGATCTGCACTAGAACATTTGGGAGTGGAATAGCACAGTGCCAGTTTCCACCACCACCACCCTTTTTAAATAACACGGTAGGTGTGTGCTCCCACTGAATAGACATGTTAAAAAAAAAAAAATAGTCCAAGTCACGGCAACATAAAAAGGCACCTGAAGTTACCTGAAATACCCGCCAAACTTGTCCATAAGGAGCACCGACAATAAATTGCCGATTTCCAAACTTTATTCATATAGGAGGCACACTGGACTATAAAAAGCACATTACGAAAGAAAGGGGGAGTGAGAGAAACAAAGAACATACTAGAAATCCAACATTGTAAAAGCTTGCGACCATCTGGTGTGAGGATTATTCACCATATTTTAAGGAGGATTAAATCTCATGACAAAAAATATATATATATTGTATCATGCACAAAGCACAAGTATAAACTAATTTACTTTACAACAGCTAGGGATGGACAGTCGTTTTTTTTAATTTAATTCCATCATTGAATAAAAAGTGTAGTTAATAACTTAACAGAAAGCTACAATAAGGGGCTCCTTCTCTCTTTGCCCCTAGACAAGAGGGCCAATGAGGTGCAGTGTGCGTTTTGTGTATAGCTGTGCAACACAGGGCTCCGCATCGGTTCAAGGAACGAGAACGAACAGAATTTAGATTAATTTTACAAGGCGCGGAAATGGAAAAAGATTTCTTCAACTGTTCCGGAACAGAAACTGGTTAAAAACGTTATATATTTTTACATATCCTATGTCTGCGAGACTATCTCCAGTTGTGTATCCATCCAACTTTCACTGTCGGTCATCGAGCCCCATGCATCTGGGGCTCCATCTTGTGGACAGAAGAGGAAGCGAATGTAATGGCGTTTTAAAGCCGGTTTTCACATTAATACAATTGTACTGAAGTTTGGAAGTCCAAAAAAAAAATGTTAAAAATAGGCCTGCTTGAACCATTCGGAACAGAAAATAAAAAAAATAATGTTCAAGCTCTGGTGCAACATGTCAAAAGAATGATTTTCCAGAAAAAATAAATACATACCCATTGCCTGGAAGATCGTTGGCTGTCAAGGAGAAAGTAGAAGGGTTATTAAAATTACACAAGATAAGGGATCCCTGATAATGCCATGAAGCTATAAAGCCTGTCTGATGAATATCACCGGGAATAATCTGGTTGACCTCGTCTGCGGTGCGGAGTGCAGACGGACACCTGCTATCATTGTATGCCTGTACTACGTGCCGACTGATTTGATTTACCAATGTAGCGTGTATGAAACGAACCAGAGGTTGCTGCATTAGAATCACACAACGCATATAATTGGGTAAGAAGCACATGACGTAGGCAGGTGGATTTCCCAGCATGCAACAGGAGCCTGGCAACGGGGAGTTGCTTCGATTACATTAAAGTTCACCCTCGTTACACCAACAACAAAAAGGTGTTGAGCCTAAAGAGAGAGAGACTCGGATGCTGGAGAACCTTGGTACCACAGCTCAATGCAAAAGCATCATGTGCCGTGTTCTGAAGGTTTATACTTTCAATCTTCGGGGCAAGGACAAGTTGTAAAAAAAAAAAAAAATGCTTGCAAAACGTGCAGAAATTAACGTTTCCTGTGAAGTTGTTTTCTTCTACAAAGGTATTCTACTTTTACTCAAGTAAGAATGTGGGTACTTTTGATTCTGTGTAACCAGAGTAATCGGAGTATCAAAGAATAGAATCCAGAGTAATCATGTAACAACTCACATAGTGAACTTTAAACAATAAAACAAATTAGATAATAGAAATAGAACAAAAACTTACCACTGGTGTCTTGTGCCAAAAAATTGGCCGATTCATTCTGCGAATCTCTATGAAGACATAAAAGAGAAAAGATTTAATGAAAAGCTACCTGTGTAGCGGCCTACATATTATATTTATCTACAGGACATGACCACCGTACATACACCCTGGGGTATCAACAGCCGAGGCAGATGCGGGGGTTGAGAAACTGGGCCTGTGCATCCCCCCTTAACCAAGGGGTTAACCCCAGGGGTCCGTGCAGGAATAAAAGTTTTACAATGGGGGCCCGCAAAAGGTCTGAATGCGTTACCACGATACAATGGTCCACCACCCGAGTGCAGTAAGTGTTTCATTCATTAAAAATTCAGAGTTAACTCTTAACTAGCTAGCTAACTAGCTAGTTAACTCTGTTAACTAGCAATAAGATAAAACTACTAAAACTATTTTTTTCCCAACAGTTTAAAGTGATACTATGCATATATCATTGCCACAGTATTCCAATGTTACTGCAATATTATAGTTTCCAAATACAAAAAAAAAAGTTGTCTATATTCCTTAAAATGAAGGAGGTCCGTGAGTTACTTTAAATCAGCCAAAGTGGTCCTTGGCGTCTGTAGAACTTTAAAAGAAAAAAAAGTGTACATTTAACTTACTTTGGAAACATCAGCACGTCATTGGCAGGTGCAAAACTGACTCTTCTGGAAGTCCGTTTCTCCGCTGGCACGGCCTGAACCTTTTTTACCAAGGATGGAACATTTCGACAAAAACATGGCTTGTATTAGTGGTGGAGATGGTGCCGTTTCTATTATAAAGTGGCAAAATCTTTATAAATATAAAGTTTGAACCGGAATGTAGAAATTTTTATATATATATATATATATTATATAGATTTTTTTTTGTATTGTGTTCGTTATTTTGCTTAAAAATAATCTTGTAAAAATGTTTTGTTGTAGACTGATTTACATCCATGTTCCAGTTTTAAACATTGTTCATTTGCCAAATGTGAATCTTCGTTGTATATGTAATTAAACTTGTAAAACGTATTCTATCTGGTACGTGGCATTAATCCTGACAGAATGGTTTAATCATATACACCAAATATTCATTACCACATCAACAACAAGGAACGAAAACCTAAATACAGGCTTTATTTTGTTCATCAAAAATTTAATTGAACAGTGCGGCCTGTCCCGTAAGTGTCCGCCAGCCGCGTCTGTGACGAGCGTCAACTTGAAATGAAAGAGTGTTTCAGCTGACAGGAACAAAATTAACAGTTCCGGGGACAATATTTTTTCTTCCAACCTGTTCGGGAATGTCAATTTATTGGTGGAAGTCATAACCGCAATTCCGAAAACGTTATAATTCC
Organism: Bregmaceros cantori; assembly: GCA_900302395.1. Taxonomy (NCBI): domain Eukaryota; kingdom Metazoa; phylum Chordata; class Actinopteri; order Gadiformes; family Bregmacerotidae; genus Bregmaceros; species Bregmaceros cantori. The sequence continues at coordinate 5,574 of OMKY01240856.1, read as the reverse complement.
ATTTCTGTTTGGAACGAACAGAGTGGGAAAAAATATCGGCTCAAAGCCCTTGTAGCAAGTGATATTGACGGAGGAGACGTCGCACAGTCGCCATTTCCGCTTTAGTTCGGCATAGAGTGTTCCATTTGGAATGCGCTTCGCGAAGTACGCGATTTGAAACAGACCCCATGACCAACAGTGGGGCATGGACAATGCTAAAACATGAATATGAATCTGTGATTCAATTACCGGAATTTCTTTTTCCACAGTGTGTGGAACAGCGGTCGACCGGCGAGCTCTGAGGATCTGAAAGGAATAAAGCATTATTTTATTTTTTTTAGACAATTATGAACAACTTCAAGACAGAACTTCAAGACAGAAACAACTTATTAGTGTTTCAGCACACATAAAGAAACAACAACGTATTAGTGTTTCAGCACACAAACAGTAGAAACAACTTATTAGTGTTTCAGCACACAGACAGTAGAAACAACAGTGTTTCAGCACACAGACAGTAGAAACAACATATTAGTGTTTCAGCACACAGACAGTAGAAACAACATATTAGTGTTTCAGCACACAGACAGTAGAAACAACATATTAGTGTTTCAGCACACAGACAGTAGAAACAACATAGTGTTTCAGCACACAGACAGTAGAAAATGTGAGGCACATTTTTTCGGAGACATTTCTCAAACAGACAGACACCGCTGCTTTCACACACATCTAAAAGAAAATACGCACCGAAGACGCCCCCTGTGTTGAAGTTTCTGGTTCGCTGAAAGACAACAAAGTAAAAGGCATTCAAATAGGGCTTGGGCATGGTGATGTCACAACCTGGGGGCGGGAGACATCTTGGAAGCCGCATCACAGACAGACAAACAGGCAGAGAGCGATATTTGCACAAAGTCTTAATCTATTACTGATCTATCCATGGGAGTAGGCTGCCATCTGAATGTTGCACTGCATTCATCTTTTTAAGGAGAAACAAATGTACAGTTACACTCCATGTTTGTAATGGAGGGAGATTTTGCTTTTGTGTATATAGCTAAAATGTGATGTATATAAAATCTAAAAAGTAATTAAAAGGTGCGAATGCTAGGCTTGGAAAAATAAGTCTGGACTTCGTCCTACTCCTTCTGAACATGTTCAGACTTTTGACTTGGAGATTTACTTTGATTTTGAGCCACGACCTTGCTGGTTTGATTTGCTTTGTGTATTGTTGTCATTCTTTTGCATCGTCTTCTCAATAATCTCTAATTTGTTTGACATGTTCAAATAAACTTCATTCAAATAACGTAGAAACGAAAGTTAATTTAAAAGGAAAAAAAAAATCTAAGAAGAATGTTAAAAAAAAAAAAATAATTGTCATTTGCGCTGGGAAAGACATGCAGTGCTATGTGCCAACCACTGCACCACCATGGAGGACCTACCTGATGGGAGGCTCCGGGGACTTGGCCTTGGGGTCCAGGGCGTGGTCAGGAGAGTCCAAGGGAGGGAACAGAGAGTCGAAAAAATTGACGGATGTTGCTGGCATGGACGGAGTTTTGTCTACACCGCAGGGCGCCGTGTGTGGCTGCTGAGACGCTTTGACCATCAAACCCTTCTTTGATTTGTTCTCCATGGCCGAACCTGCCGGATTCTCCTTGTCCCCAGACAAGTACGGTATCTGTACACGAGAGGGGAACATGTTTTGCTAATGTCAGACATTAACGTTAGCTGGTTGTGTCAAAAAAATCTATTTTCTTCAATGGTTAAGACCTTTTGGTGCGAGCAAAAGGATTATTCTGTTGTTTTTTACCTCCAGAATTATGAGTATGCACCAATACCACAGTACCACCTGGTACGGTAGCCCTAATAGGCACAAATGTTACAGCTAAACGTATGTTGAAAAGAATTGATGAACAACCGCTTATGTAGATGTATAATACTATGCATGATAACAGCATGGTGACTGGTGAAAGATGTAGTCAAGTGACTTGTAATTTTTAAACGTGATATGGTGTACCACCCACAAGGTAGGTGTTGTATCTTCGACCATTAATGAAATGATTCCATGGTCATTTAAGAGTTTAAAAAGGCTTATTCTTCTTCTTCAGGGTATAAACAAAAAGAACATGGCCCAACTAGTATCTGTGCAGAGGCTGAATGTAGACTAGCCCACACTCGTGAACGACCGCTAATGCAATGCATTACTGCCATCCAAGGTCTACTCCCGGTACTACACCCTACATGATACTGAGAGTGTAAACCATATACAGTCTATGGTGTAAACAGACCGCTACGTAACGTCACATACTACAGCCTGATTAATCGATTATCAAATTAGTTGGCGATTATTTAAATAATCGATTAATCGGTTTCAGCTCTACTCTAGTTGTACCTTGTCGGTTTCAGTGGCGCCTTTGGCCAGGCTCGATAAGCCCAGGTTTGCGAGGAACCCGTCAGAGGCAGGTTTGGGCTTCAGGAAAGGATTAAAGAAAACGTCAGCAGCATTGCCAGCGTTCTCTTCATCTGCGTCGATCAGCACGGTGTTACAGCACGTCATGTCCATGCCGTCGTCGTTAAACAACATGGTCCGATCACCACACGCTTCCATGGAACCTGCACGCGACAAGAACTTTAGTCCAAGTATGGCATCTAGAGAGGTTCATTGATTTTTAAAAGTGTAAAAAAGAAAGAAGGGAAGAAGATTTGGTTGCCTACAAAACGGGTAAATAGGAACTTAAGTGACTTTACCGTGTTTATAACATTGCGTTATGGAGAATCGGAAGGATGGATTTGTCCCACATTCGGTGCATGAATGCTCTAGGTTAGGTTCATGAACTGATGGGATTTTGGAGGCTGACACTTTTAAGATGGCTGAATAAAAGATGGCCAATTTCTTGTCTCATCCAGTCTAGCCTGTACTGTACCAGGCCCCTGTGCTGTCACACATTTCTACAGAAAGCATGGCGGTACAATATTTCTGGGGTGTATTGATGCTAGAGCTGCACGATAAATCGATTTGAAATCGAAATCGGATTTATTTGTTCGGACGATGGCAAATAGAGTCAAATCGATTTTCCCCATCACGCAGCGTATTTACGGTAGTGCCTCGTGTTTCTCCCTCGGACACGCCCCCCTTCACACACGCACACAAGTTCCTCTGGCTTGTGGTGGAGTGTCGCTTCGCTGCAGGAACTGATCTAATTTCCGCGCTGCAAATAGTGTTCCGTTACTACAGCGCTAAAGGCTAGAAAACAAACCTCCAGCGGAACAGTGTGTTGTTATGCTAGTGGCTAAAGATGGCTGGGCCACTGTCGCTACAAAACGGATAAAGATTACAGGAGTTTCCACTCCGGATTTAAAACGTGTTGAAGGCGGTCGTTGTGCAACGCCGATATATGGACAAGCCGAACAAAGGATGTATTTTATTTCAGGGCATGGGAGTTTAGAACAGTGCTGTTTGCTTCTTTCCTCCATGCCGCTGCGGCTTTCCTTCTCCTCCGCCCGCGGCGAGGAGTTAATACACCTACAATGTTGCACTGCATTCATCTATTTTAAGAAGAGACAAATGCTGATCTGTTATGTGAACGTATTCATTTATCTTTTAACAAATGCTTGTTTTTTTTACATTTTGTACTATAATGTATAATAGCATAATATATTTCACTCAGTTTGTAATGGAGTAGTTTAAAGTCGCACGTCTGAAAGTGCCCCCTGCCGGTAATTTATGGTCATTGCAGGATGCATAAAAACGAGTTTATACATATAAAAAAAAGAAATCGAATCTAAAAATCGTAATTTGGACGGGTTAATCGACGATTTTCATTTTCTCCAAAATCGTGCAGCTCTAATTGATGCCTCTATCGCGTTTCTGGGATATGCGTTTAGCGGTCGGCACCAACTGCATATTTCTAGTTCATAGAAAGTGAAAAAGTGAGAACAAAATGCAAGGGGCAAAAATGACAAGTGCCAAGTGTTAGGGCCGATCCAAGTGGAAACGTGGCGTTTGGGACGGAGCATTTGTCTCATTTGAATGTGAATTGTGAGAGACATTTAAAACGTTTGGAGACTTTATGTACGCCACCTACCGACCAGCAGCTCAGGACCAGCGGCTCCCATTGGTTGCCTAGAAGAGAGGAGGAGCACCATGTGTCAAGACTGTGAACGACTGAGGGACAAGCAGTGGGCAGGAGAGAAATGAACCTTCATGTTCGCTTTATAATTATCATGAGGGATGATAGGAATGTTGAACATATATAGACACATTTTTTAACCAGTTTCCTTAACTACCCTGTATATTCTTGCCACTTCCAGTGCAATTCATCTCGCCATGTCTTCGACTATTATCACACATCTCATTGGCGGGAGCACACACCTATCACGTTATTTTAAAAGGATGGTGGTAACTTGAACTGTGCCATTCCACACCCAAATGCTCTCGTGCGGATCTATGCCCCGCAAATGCATGACTGAATAATCTGCGCAACCTGTTCCATTTACTCGTTCAAGTTGGAATTACCAGTGAAGCAGCCATCCCATTGGTCCAGAAGAACATGTGACCACATCGGTGAGTAACTTCAAGGCAGATTTTGACTGTATTTCATCAATAGGTAAAACAGTGAGCGAAGCGGGGGTGGATGATGTGTAATTTGTCACAGAGCTAGCTGTAGTAACCAGGTTTTGAAACATTGTGCATTTTGTCCACTACGATCACTTTACACAGGGAAACAGACAGACACATGAAGTGTGTAACATCCGGTGGGACAAATGTCAACCCCCTGTATTTCATGGGAAAACTTGTCTATAAAGCCATCTGATTTTATTCGAGTTTAAAACCACACACTACAGCAGATTATAGCTGTCTGCACCAGAGAAGGCAAGTAAAAATACAAGTACATATATCAAGTAACTACTACCTTTAGAAGTATTTATTTTCTCTGACAAGCTCCCCTCCCTCCACCCCAGTTTTTTTTTTGGCGCAAGCCCCCCTTTCCCATTTTATTCAGAGCATTAGTGTGAAAGGGGGATGAGAGCAGGGATGAGCGGATGTGCAGTATGTGCAGTGCAGTCTAGCGGCACACACTCTCACTGGCGGCATTTGTACATTTAACACGACAGATACAACAACTATTAACATTAGGTAGTGCAGAAGTTATAGTTAGTCAGATACAGCAACTATTAACATTAGGTAGTGCAGAAGTTAGCGTACCTGTTGTCAGACGAGGCGATTGCTACAAGACAGAAAGGTGGGAAAAGATGTAATCAAGACAGCAAAACAGACTTATTGGTTGAGAACCCATGTTAGCTCCTGCTAACAAGCTAATGCTAACATGCCAATGCTAATATACTAATGATATCTTGCTAATGCTAACAGGATAACGCTAACAAGCTAATGCCAATATACCGATATCTTGTTAATGCCAACAAATACTCCGATACCAACATGCGAATGCTAATATGATAATGCAAACATGCCAATGCTAATATACAGATATTTCGCTAATGCCAACTACATACTAATGCTCGAATGCCAACATGGCAATGTGAATATACTAATGATATCTTGCTTTTGTAAAGCTAGCATGTTATTGTAAACAAAATGCGATC
>OMKY01240855.1:0-29939 GCA_900302395.1 Bregmaceros cantori | reverse complement strand
TGTTGGGAGGGAGGGGGTGGGGGGCTAAAATGTTTATCACCGAGAGTGTAAAACCAGATCATTGTATTTCACTATCTGAACTTGTAGCAGACTGCACAAACATCAGTCATGTTCAGCTGTATCAGTCCAATGTGATGCTGTTCAGAGTTGTCCTGTTGTTTTGATGTTTTTTATAGATGGATATTAGCCTTAGATGGTCATGCCAGTGTCGTTGTTTGTAAAGTAGACATTGGATCGTTTCCAATGTGCTCTTGTTCCAATTACATCAGAGATAATCGTATCCTTTCTCCTATGATCAGACTTGATGTATAGCATCGGGTTTTTATTTATTCAGGATTCTTCAAAGAAGAAACGATTTTGGCCCAACCCCTTTATCACACATGCAGATCATCGTTGTTCATTCTAATCATACTTACTTGGTATGGCCCATTAGCTCCCTTTGGAGCAAAGGCCATCGACAACTCCTTTCCATCCAACACGACCTTGGGCCATCTCCTCTGCCAGTCCCCAGCTGATATGATGACTCTTCAGTTCTGTCTCCGTGTCTCGCCTCCAGCTGTTCTTTGGCCTTCCCCTTCCTCCTTTTTCCCTGTGGATTCCAAGTTAGGGCCTGGCGCATGATGCTGTCTGGTGGTTTGTGCAGTGTGTGGCCAATCCATCCCCACTTCCGTCTCAGGATATGTCTATCTACAGGCTCTTGCCTCCCTTTCTGCCACAGGTCCTTGTTGCTTATTATGTCCGGCCACGTGATTCCAAAAATCCACCTCAGACACCTGTTGATAAATTTCTATCTTTTGTAATGTCTGTGTCTTTTGTAATATGCAATCATAGTCTTGCATATTACTATCAACTCTGCGTAGACCAAAACATGGCCACCCATCCAGCAACAATACAGGCATTTAATTCCAAAACACATGGAGAGGCCGCTTTCAGCTTCTATGGCCCTCAACTATGGAATGGTCTACCGGAGGACCTCCGGGCCGTAGAGACTGTAGATGTTTTTAATATGAAGCTCAAGACACATCTCTTTGATCTGGCTGATAACTAGGATGTTGCCGTCATCGGTACATCGGCCTACTGTATGTGTTTGCGTGTGTGTGTGTCTGTGTCTATGGTTGTGTGGGTGCCAGTTTGTTTGGGTTGGGAGGCTGTGGTGTCCTGTTCGATGTTCTGTTTCTGTAAAGCACTTTGTGAAAAGTGCTATACAAATAAAGTTTGAGTTTAGTAATGGACAATCTGCAACATGTGGAGGTAGTGAAAACCATTAGCACTATCAGTAGTCGTACCTAGATCCTCACTAAGAACAAATGGTGTTTACATCCCCACTAAGAATGGACAGATGTACGTGATCTCTTTGAATTTTAAATCTTGTTCCAAAGTATGCAGGTATCCCTTTAATGCTGCTGATTAAGTGCAGGCGGCAAGTTCACAAACGCCCCTGCTTAGACGATATGCAGCCTCAGCTTTTTCTTGCTTCCAATTTACTGCTAAGAGATACCTCGGGACACTTTTACGGTGGCCGGGTCAATGATTTCAGAGTGCGTTGGTACCTTTTTAAAGCTTCTCCGCAAGCCGCCCCCCTTTCTCTGGACAGAAGCTCCTAGCTCTTGCTGGGGCACTGGTGTTGCTAATCACAATCAGGTTTATTGCCGTGGTCGATAATACAAAGTTCACAGTAAGATGTTTTCTCCAATGCTGGTGCAAGGAGAGATAGAACAACAAGGGAACACAAGGTTAATGGGACAGTCCATGCACAGGGACAGTCTATGCACTCAATTGCGCCTTTGCACTTAAAACACAGGCCAGGCCATCTTTAACACAGAACACGCAGATGCACTCTGGAGTGGGAGCAGTAGGGCCATTGCCAGTGTCGTCAGTAGCTCATTACTACAATCCTAGTGCTATCATATATATATTGTGATTATTATTATTGTTAAGATGCTTCAAAGTGTATTCATCTGAAGTGAGGTTTGCTAACCTGTTTGACTAAATGTTTGTCTGAAGAGTAACCAAAATAAATATTTACTTTTAAAATAAATCTAACTTATCTTTCGGAGGAATCTTCAGTAGCCAGTAATCTGGTTACTTTGAGCAAGTAACTTTGGACATAGCAGAGAGAGAGATTCTATTGTTCGTTAATGATTGGCTCATTGAGAGGCAACATCGAAATGTGTTACTTGTTATGGCATTTTTTGGTGGCTGTGTTTCACCCGAGGGGCATCGCCCAAACGGCCGATGGCATTTTTGACTGGCGGTGCCATTTCCGTCGCATTCGGGATGTTCTGGAATTAAAACATGGCGGACTCGCCACCGACAACTTAAGGTTGTCTGCTCCCCATCTTTGCATCAGCTTGAATTGCGCAGCAGTAGTAAACTTGGCTCTAACGACAACGTCCCAAGCTTGAATCGCCTCGCCTTCGCTTCTTTTTTTTTTTTTTTTTTTCGACCTGCAAATTGTGCCTTTACATTTTAAAAAAATTTAGGTTAGGTTTAGGGGTTAGGTTTAGGGGTTACGCTCAGGTTTGCAATCTCTCAGCTTCTAGTTGTACAATCCAGTGAGATTTCATGCATCCTCAGAATGTACTTGACGGGATAAAAGTTGTTTTAGTTTACACATAATGGTTCAGAGTCCATGGTTGCCTCCCATTTAGATTGCCGGATGGATCACAGACTAGCTCCCAACCCCATTCCCAAGCGGGCATGGCACATTAACACATTTAATTTCATTAATTTGACAACCTCGAACCCATCTCCACCGGTCGGGGCCAGAGAATCGCATGAGTCTGTGGCCCAACCCTAGCATACGTAAGGATCGCACTTGTCCATTCAACCAATCATGGTCTTGCATATTACTGTCAACTCCTATCTTGCGTAGACCAAAACAGACATATCTGCTGTCTGACAGTACCAATGTTACCAAACCCACCAATCTATGTACAGGGACTATGTAATATGTTTCTTCAATTCTATGTGCAAATGAACACAGGAGTCCATATAGTATGAGGGACGGGGTCAGAAAGTGACTAGTGCAGCTCGTCTTCTGTCCTGGCTGGCTAGCCGTCGTTCAAGAATGGCTGGGACGCAGCGTAGTTATTTATCTTGTGGCATGCCGTATGAGGCTCTGATTTTGATGGACTGGAATCTCCTGCCTGCCACTGTGCGTAGTGTGGTGCCGAACTGCCGACATTGCCAACGTGATTGGTGCAACAACTAGTGTAAATCACCCGTGTACCCACACACCAGCTCCTACACACACGCGCACACAAGCTATAGTCACATGTCACACTGATGTGTTTATAGTCTGTCGACAATTTACGACGTGCCTATCAGAGTGTGTTTGAGAGAAATGGGGGCGGCGGGCGTCTATCTGTTTGCACCCTGCTATTAGAAATAAGCCGCCCCCCCCACCAGCCCATCACTTCATGTCTTTATATTTTACCATTCTTGATGCAGACAGCACACCGCATTGGTGTTAAAGTCCTGAAATGGACTCAAGGAATATTACTATTTTAGATTATGGAAAATACATCCAGGTCATGGGAATGTATGATATCTCCCAGGGAGAAAAATATGAATATATTTCCACCATGGCTGCAAGTCATTAATCAAAGATGATCGATGAATAAATTACTTGCCATCTGATTTGATTAGCGATTAATCTGAACCGATTAATCTGAACCGATTATTTATTTTATTGTTTGGTTCATCTTCCATTCAACGTGTCTAATTTATGTTCCTCCCAATACTGAATACTTAAGCTCCACAGCAACACAAGCAGTACATTAAAGCTAACAAGTAAGCTTGGGTAAAAATACAATATTTACAAGCTTCATAACATTACAACAAGCACCTTGTGTGTAATCTGCAATAAACCGGGGATGAATGAATGAATTAATTAATTAATTAATTTTATTTTTGGACCGACTACAGAGCCATTAAACATTTCAGCAAAAGATATGCGATATGAGAAGATGGTCGTACCAGACCGGTTTAGCAAAGTTGCTATATTTCACTGGCTGTCCGTGGGTGGAGGACTTGTACTCCGGTAGGGGCCTTATTTAGATTGAAAACAAATAGGAACAAGTTAAAAAAAAAGTTGAAAACCGGTTAAAATCGGTTTCCAGCAGCAATGAACAGATTAATCGGCTGTAAAAATTAATCGACAATCAAAATTCGTTGCAGTGCCGGGCAGTGCCACAATTTTTACTCCACTCACCAACCTTTCTGCGACGTCTTCAGCAATCTCTCTTGTCCCACTTTCGACACTAATCCTGTTAAAAACATTGAAAATGGTGCTTGCGCTGAATAAAATTACTTAAAAAAAAAAAAATAATAATAATAATAATCGCCTCCCGATTTAAAGGATGCCAGAGGATTTTAGGAAGGTTAACAATCAAAGTTAATAATATTCAGGATAGCAAATGGACTATGACCATTAATGGCGACTTATGTTTTTTTTTAGTTTTTGCATCTATTTCTGTGACTGCAGATAACCAAGGAAAGTAGGCCAGGCTGTGTTGTGATGACCTAGTTTATAAACTGTGGTCTTTCCTTCGCTCCTTTCACTAACCGTTCTAGACAGATCAACATGTGGTTAGCAGCACAGTGCCAATTACACTCAACTCTAGCTGGCACTGGACCAGTCTGTAACTACTAGCTCAGCTAGTCCATAAACGCTACCACACGTTGCCATGTATCACCACTAGGGCTGCTACAATTAGTCGAGGCAACAAATTGAATAATTGATAATCCCTAAGAAATTGAATCATTGTTGTTCAGCAGTTTTGTAGTGCTGACACTACTTCAAGCAAGTGTGTTTGGAAATATGAAAACAATAAATAAAAAGATGAAGAAAATAATGAAATTACATTTGTAAATATATATTATGGTATACGTTTATTGTGATGTGTGTCGGAGGACGTAACTTGATTGTTTTTGCTGGATAAGACTAAGCAAATTTCACTATTTCCTGTTAACAAGTTTAATCTTGCGTAATTATTGCTCAGGATTAATGTTTTTCAATTCAACCGATTAGTTGACTAATTGTTTTGATAATCGGCAACTAATGGACCTTAGAACACTACTCGACCTATGGTCCAGGGGGTGTGCTCTACAACTACTCTGCCACTGCGCCCCCCTAATATTGCAAAGTTTTTGATGTTTCACTATCTCCACTCATCGCAGATATGCGTACCAACATTTCCACTTTAGTATTGGCATGGAAGTGCCAACTCCTCCGTGCTAGCTTATATCATTGGATTTTCAACCAAGGTTAATTATTATCTTTGTTGTATTGTTTGTGTTGCTGTGGGACTTGACAGTTTTCAGTATCCAAGGGAATGGGCAGGGCCAATCTGATTAATTGGTGATTAATTCTAATTGATTATCATCAATGAATCAATAGATCAGTTGCAGCTCTAGTGAGCACACAAAATCACTTTGAGTTCCGTAAACATAACTAGAATTAATCCATACCGGCCCACCGGAATACAACTTGTTTTTTTGTTTTTTTGTTTTTTTTTTAGATCACCTTTATGTGCTGAAAACACAGTAATTTGCTCGTATTACTAGTCACGTTTGGTGCACCACACAGGGAACTTGAGTTTTTGTCTTTCAGTTTAGACCTGATAGAGCAGGGAAAAATAGTTTTAAGATAGTGTAGTGTTCTCGCTTCTCCACCCATATGTACATATGTACACTTCTTCTCACACCCTCCTGTGCACACACAACCATATGACCAAGGCAAGAGGATGGATGTATGCTTAGTCTGTTGCAGACACACCTACTCTCACATATTCACACTGTCTATGTTTTAGTGTGTAGGGCGCTATCCAGAGTTGTTGGTTAAATTTCAGTGCACTGGTGCTGGTTCTGTCGTACAGTCGGTAAGACACCCGTATTCGGCACACGTACGGTGCCTGTGACTTAGCGCACCGTGTCAATGAAATGGAAAGCGGCACTGACTTTATGATTTTCAGTGTACTGAAAGTGCCCGGATGATGCCGTAAAACGCACTGGTTCGGAAACCCAATGCGTGAACAAATGACACTGCACTCACTAAACAGGCGTCATGCTGCCTATGTAGCGGAAATGTAATGACGTTGACATCGCAGATAAGTCACATACAAATCATATCCCCTTGTAGGCTGTTTATATTTCATTGACTGGTAGCATGCAAATTTGGTAGCATATTGGTGCAACATGCCAAAGTGTCACAATGTCATTTCCAGTAAGTGCAAGACTGACGTGTTCGATTTTGAGACTGTACTAAACTGCTATTTAGTGCACTAAACTATCAATGTACTGGAATATACTGCACTGACACAAACACGTTGCAGAAAAACCATAGAGAGATGAGAACCCGTGGCACTGTTCAACTTAAGGTCCGGGGGGCGCGCTCCATAACCACTCGCCGCTAAATTTCAAAGTTGGAAAAACATGCGACGATCAAAAGTGTGACACAGCTGGCGGCATTTTGCTACGTCCTCAGCTGGGCAGCTAATGTAGCTAGTATGATCTGCTCTTCTCTCTAGTAATTTTCAAGACTTTAACATTTCTACGTTACTTCTATCGGCCTACTCTTCAATGCTAGTGTATGGCATATTGGGAGAAGGGCTTTAACCAATCTTTCTTTTGGGATTGAGTGTCAAGCACGACGCCATCAGCTATCATTTTTGTCTTTGTGCGACTCGTCTTTGCTATGACTCGACCAGGATTCGACCCTTGCTGCTGAATCATAATTGTCGTCCTTTTTAGAACCTGTAGTGAGTAACGGGTCAACAGCTGGCTGCCAGGATATGAACAGTTCTTTGATGTTGTCTGTGGAGGCAGCAGGTGATGTAGATACCAATCAGCCTTCGCTGTGTTCTGAAGCCTCACTGAGTTAGGCCTCAGGGCAGGCAAGGTAGTGGAAGAGCAGTACATCAGAAGGTTTTGGATTGGCCAACAAGTTCCCTGTCCTGGTCGTTCCTCAAGGCTTTCAAGGTGTGTTCATTATATACATTCTACCACATCTAAGTTTTTTCAAACGGCACTGTGCATTAACTATTAAATCCACCTACCCAACCAAAATATTGCCTTACAAAAACATCTACGTTTTCATCGCAGATCATCTCAAATCTAAAAAAAGAAAAAAAAAAGGCTAGTTTGAGAAGTATGAGAAGTGTTGCATTATAGTCATTACTATTACTGTCTGTGTGCTGTAAGAAGTTGACTGCATCCCGTACCCTTTAAGTGCATACCGATGTCACTAGTCAAGAATAATGTGGACAGCGTGTGCTTATAAAATGGGTAAATGTAATTTCTGGAGAAGCATTAGTAGGAAGAGGTAGTCGGTGATGGGCTTTTGGTCTACATTTTTCTCATAATGGTCTACATTTAGGCCTAACATTGAACTTTGATTACTGCAAAAACTTTGATTACTGCAAAAACCCGGATTTCATTTAGTCTGGCTGGTTGGAGATATCATCAAAGATAATCATCTTTGATGTTCGTCTTTATGGCCACCTAAGCAGCCAGTTTCAGCACTTTGGAGACGACTTGATTGCAGCAGACATGCAAGACGGTACGCGCTGTGCCAGGTCACAAGAGATATTGTCTCACTGTTTACTTCTAATCGGAAGCTAGAAAATGCCAGGTCGTACTGGGGTTAAACACACAGTAAATTGTGGCAAGTGTTTATCATTTGCCACAATTCACACAAGTCTAGACTGTCGTTGCAGCTCGCAATCAGAATTCGTTTTATTTGCCTCTTTTGCAAATGCAAGCAATATACACACAGAATTTGGAGTCGGAACATAAGTACAACACACACATGCACATTATATACTATTTATATCCCGAAGCACAGAGCGTTGGGGATGTAATACTTTTGTGTGAGCCGTGTCCGCTGCCAACACCGTGATTTGGAGCATCTCATTCGCTTGTGCGCTGCATGTCTCGTCAGCGTGAAAACCGGGCCGTCCGCGCCACCAACTCTCGAGCTGTCTGAGGCAGTGGGAACATCTGCAGCTTGATATTTGTTGGAGAAATAGCTCGCGCACCGCAGCATCAGAGATTACTCCTCGTGGCGTATGATTTGCACTCGGGATGGCCAGAGGTGACAGCAACGGGTCTGGTTACCTCCATAGCCGTCATCACATTCCTGGATAGCCTCTTTTACCGGTGGAGGTTACCCAGCACCATTATCACGTTACAATGGCGGCCAGGCAGTGGAGCGTTAACATGCTGCTAGACTTTGGCCAGGAATCGACGGGCCTCTCTCTGACAATTTTGGGTATTGATTGAAATATGCGTTTGTGTAAATTCCCTGGTGTGTCAACAGTCCCGACGGACGCGGGGATAAGATGGGACTTTGTCTCAATTCCTTATCCCTCTCTGGCTCTAGCCTGGAAGCTTGCCGCTTTTGCTGGATGCACCAGGGGCAATCTTCAAAGAAAACAACAGAGCACAACAGATCCTTTGTGTTAATGCAGCAATCTTTGAACGGATAGATGGATTTGTCCCGGATTCGCCGTGTTAATGCTCTAGGGTAGTTTCATGAACCGATTCGATTTTGGAGGCCGACACTTTCAAGATGGTTGAATTCAAGATGGCCGAATTTTTGTGGTCACCATAACTTCTGACCGCGTGCATGGATTGGTTTTTGTGGATACACCTTTAGCAGACAGGACAACTGAATACAGTTAAACTAAATTTAATGAGAGCACAGCCTGGTTATGCATGATTCCTGTCTGCCTTCATTGGGCCTTTTTTCCCTCTCCTCCCCTGTCCTCTCTCTCTCTCTCTCTCTCTCTCTGTGAGGCAGAAGTCGGTAAAGGGTGATAATTGCATAATGACCATATTGCCAGTTTGTCCCGTTATGAAGCATGGCTGTCATTGACTCCTTGTGGAAGAACAATATGCTGGGCGTTTTAGGGAAAGCCTTCCCACGCTGTGGTCTGTTGCTGCTTGCTACGCACTTCACCTTGTAAGTAAACATATGAATAATAAATTAGTAAATAGAATGTGGGGAGCAAGGTAGCAGAACTGCTCTCTCATCTGGCATATAAAAGTAATGTTTAATGTCATATTTAAATGCTATTTAATGTCTAGAATAACTTTTTAAAAGGAATATCTCTTTAAATGAACCGGCTACGCCCCCGGGGCTCCCAAATCATTGCCATAAACGAAGTGTTTTTCATCATTGAAAAATTAATGTGGTCTGAAGTAAGACAAAAGCCTCATTTTTTAAATGATTTTCCAGCCCATTCAGGCTATTTTTTTCCAAGCTTTATTTATTAGGGTTAGCGGAAACGGGTGAAGATGGGGAGCAGCGGGAAATACGTCAGTGGCGAGATTTGAACCACCAACTCACCGCCCCATTGAGGCATATACGTGCTTTCCAGCGCTCTGCCTAACCGACTGAGCTACTGGGCAGCATGATATAGCCTCATTTTAATATCACAGTAGAGTCAATTCAATCATATCAAGATATTGTATTATTGATATTATTATTGTAAAAGTCACATATGAAACAGAGTATTGGGTACCGCTGTGTTGACGATTGGATGGCAGCAATACTCGATGCTCTGACTGAGGAGGACATTTGTGGTCTATGCTTTTTTTTAGGCTGCTACTAAACTTCAGTATATGTTTTGAAGACAATATAACCAATGCTAGTGAATTATCACTCCCAGTCTCGTACAGTCCTTCTCAGTCTCTCATACAGTTAAATGTCTCCCCAGCGCTTGTGCTGTGATTTTACAAATATGTGAGTAGACTCTAATTCGCAGGCTTGCATTTGCCCAACTGGTGTGGTAGGCACTTTGAATTCAGTTAATATAACCAGAATTAATAAATATATACACTTTCACTGTCAGGTTTTGGGAAAATATTTTTAAGTGCTGGTTATAGTATGGTTAATGCATTATATGTTCAAATATTGTGATATTTGATATTGTTGTTATACTACATAAGTGCAGAACAATCACACTTGGCCATGGCCGCCTCCACCGAAGACTAAACACTGGTTGCTCGTCCCTGTGTCTGGGGAGCAGAGCTGGTCCCACGCTCAGAGCACAGGATCATCTTTCTCCTTCTTTCAAACCTGACACTCGGCCTGTTGGTACAGCTGCTGTCCAACGCAACTTGGAAAGCGTTTTAGCTGTGAGTTCTTTCAGGAATTGAAAAGATTGTCTCCTTCTGCATACATTAAGCACAGAAAGGCAAAATAAGGAAAAAATATTTGAGTTAGGGATCTCGATGCTTAATCGATAATTGATCATAACTGATTAATGTTCTTACAAATTCATGGAAAAGTTGGCTGACTTTGTAGTTTCAGGGTATTTCTTAAAATACGAGTGGACGTTATTGATCACC
The DNA here is from genome assembly GCA_900302395.1 of Bregmaceros cantori. Classification (NCBI taxonomy): domain Eukaryota; kingdom Metazoa; phylum Chordata; class Actinopteri; order Gadiformes; family Bregmacerotidae; genus Bregmaceros; species Bregmaceros cantori. Next base: position 19,580 of record OMKY01240855.1, on the reverse strand, counting down.
TGTCACATGAACATGGCACAGACCTCTTTCTTGACTACCCACACCGCCACCTGCACAGCGCTGATGATGGAAGCTTTGTGAAATGAGATGAGAGTCCTCTGATTGGTGCAGGAGATATGAAGCCTAATATGTGATTTGTTGATTTGGATTTTCCCATGAAAAAAATGCATACAAGGTTTGAATGACGAGCATGTGCAACGTGCACGATTATTAAAATGTTTATCATAATATGCAACATTTAATCGGCTGATTGTTGCACCCCTATGGAATATGGGTTAATAAAATCAAGTCAATAATAATAATAACAATACATCTAACTTATAACACACTTTACATTCCATGGAATCTCAAAGTGCTACTGATGTGTCAGGGCACGGCACTAACAAAGGACAAACAAGAGCTTGACGGCAATGCAGTATAAGCTTTGCTAAAAATGCAAGTCTTGAGTCCTGTTTTAAAACTGTGTGTAGATTGGGTTAAGCGCAACTGTACAGGGAGTGAAGATTAACAATATGAATGGCTCATAATTTCAGCATGTGAATATTTTGATTATTATTTTTAAAAACTAAAAATATTTCAATGGTCATTTAAAATGTTAATAATCAATAACCTACTGACTGTACTGAGTGGATATAATTACTATAATTCTCCTTTTGGGATTAGTTAAGTATTTTGTTTAGGGATCTAATTATTATTTGGTTATCATTCATTTTGTTCATTAATCAGACGAGACTTTCTCACCAAGGAATCAATAAAGTGGTAATAATAATTTAATAATAATAATAATAATAGTAATAATAATAATAATAATAATAGTTAATTTGAATTAAATGAATCACTTAAATACCATCAATCGGTTAATGGATTATAAACAAATCATTAGCATCGCTATCTCTAACACTGTAACTAGTCAATTATTGAAATTATGGTGAGCTAAATGTCTACTGTAAATTTACCACCTCCACTGAACAGTAGCAGAGTGGGCGTGGGGGTGGGTGAGGGTTACCCCTATGTACAGCTAGGTTTACAGAGTGTGTGCGTGTCACCTGACACCTGTCTTGTATGTTCAGTAGTGTGGGAGTCTGTCCCATCGCCCGTCCCCACCCCTCAAACCCACCCCTCCCCGAGGGCTCGGTGTGTGTGTGTGTGTGTGTGTGTTACTGACCATATAATGGTTGACAACAGTAGGTGTGTGTGATGATATGCTGGGCATGTTGAAACCTGACCATATGTGTCTCTGTGGTGTGTGTGGTTGGTGCATCCTGTACTTAATGATATCAATTTTCTAGTTCAATAAAAAGTATAAAGGAAATTTGTTGCTGCGGACGGACACACACACACACATAGGTGTGGTCACTGAGGGTGTTACATAACAGTAATGACTAATATTTCTGGTTTGACTCTGAAGTACCAAACAGGTGCTTTAAAAACAATCATGACGTGCTGCCCAGTAGCTCAGTCGGTTAGGCAGTGCACTGGAAAGTATGCATATGCCTTAATGGCGCGGTGAGTCGGTGGTTCGAATCCCACCACCGACGTATTTTCACCTGTTTCCACTAACCCTAATAAATAAAGCTTGGAAAAAACAGCCTGAATGGAAAAACATTAAAAAAAAAACAATCATGACGACAAGAGTGGAGTAATGGCGTCAAACTCGCCAAAACTAACGTGATATATTATCACGTTAATTCCATTCATATAATAAGATAATTTATTTCATCACACATACATACATTTACACTGAAATTCTTCCGCCGCATTTAACCCATCCCTGAGGAGCGGTGGGCAGCCCTGTGTGCGGCGCCCGGGGACCAACTCCAGATTGTGAGCCAGTGCCTTGGCCAGGGGAACTGACTGGAGCAGGTTAACTAGACCATGTTTTTGGTGGCGTGCTATGTGGAAATATAGTGTGGGGTTGTATGTGCGTGCACGGTTTGTGTATATTGCATCGGCATTGTCGCTCCTCCCAACTCCACAATTGACTACGCACACGCCAACGTCCGCCCTTCATCCCGGACGATCTGTCATGAGGGAGTGGGTCACGCCAAGACATACATGCCGTTATTTATATGGATACTGTCGTGAGACCCATGCGCAAATCTTTCTCCTCGAAGCTTGCTGTTTACATGTATCTATACACACAAGCACATTTTGATATCTCTCACTATTTTCTGCTTCAGGTAGTTACGGCAAAATCGCAGAGATGAATAGTGGTTCCGGTGTCTGTCACTGTGCAGTGTTTTGAACAATTTTTGATTGAGATGTATTTTCAGTGGGAGCACACGTCCACTGTATTACTAAAAAGGGATGCTGTGCCCCACAAACTAGAGATGCGCGTATTGCAGATGCACCCACGGGCCCTGCAAATCGGGCAGTTGATAGTTGACACGCCGCAAAATCGTATTGTAATTACATTCGGGTAGGTTAGTGGTTGGGAAAAAAAGTCAAGGAGAACGAATGTACAATCGCGTTCTCTCTATTTGCCGGGGCCGGACAAAGATGTCCTGTCGTTATGTGTGTGTGTGTGTGTGTGTGGACTGTGAATGAACATACACCCGTGTGCTTTATCCCTGTGCCTGTAATATGAATGAACCATGTCCGAGTCTGTTTTGTGTGAAAAGTGAAATCACTACAGTATATATTTTTTTATTCAGTACCTTTTTTGAAGGGGTGTGTGTGGTAGGTGAGCACAATTAATAGCAATTTACACTACGAATATGGCATTTCATAACAGCAAGCAATAAGTTAGTGCTGTTGAGTTTGTGTGGTGGGCTTGTGTGTGCGTGCAGTGTAATGTGAGAGTGGGGGTCTGTATGTAAGTGTAGATAAAAGCACATTCCTCAGGTGAGGAATGAGGAAACAAGCGCACTCTGCAGGTTGATCAAAGAGCAGCAGCCTGCGGGAACACAGACTGGTCGACTGGACCACAGTCTGACAGAGGAGGGTCAGACTGCAGGTCACCTCGGGGAGCTTTGGATGACAGAAGTGATGTCAACAGTTGGTCAAGTTGATTATCCTTAATGACATTATGTGGATGGAGACGTGTTAAATATAGGTGTGACAAGGAATTGGGAACGAGATCGTAACGTCACTCGTGGCAGCCTGCTTCCACGAAAAGAGTAGCACCTCCTCGTGGAGGTGTTTACATTCCTGCACGCGCACGGCGCACAAGCGCTGCCGAGAGCCGACATGCATGGGAATCGCTGCGTTAAAGGCTGCGGAGCATCATCGTGCAAGTTAATTTCTTTCGTTTCCCAAGTGGAACCTTACCGCAATCCGACAAAATGAAAAGACGCAGTCTTCATGGCTGCCGTTGGACGAGAAGACCTGACCATCGACTGCATTCCAGACGGGATGAGGGTGTGTTCGCTAGATATCCTTTCAGGTTCCATTCAAGTTACCTAAAATATTTGTCAAATGAGTTGCGTTTCCTTCGTACCAAGTTGGTGCGTCCGAGATGCCTCACAAAGCTGCATGTAGAACCACGGGACCACGTAAGGACCAAAGGGGTGACTGCATTATCTCAGCTTGTAGCTTAGTGGAATGTGCAGGTGCGCGCAGCCGCACCAGTCGACATGTGAACGGGGAGCGGCTGTTGACATTCGAGAAGCTCCTACTACGTATAACGAGCTCATCCGCAACCAATGCGATGTGTTTGGACTCGAACACAAGTCACGTGATCGCTCGATCCTAATAGTACTAAATGGCTTTAATAAATGGACACAGTCGGGTTGTAGTGATCCCCCCATCCCTTAATAACGCTTTGGGTGTGTGATTCTCTTGAAAAGACATCCTCAAAAATTGTTCAAAACATTGCACACTGACTCACCCCGGAAGCCCTCTTCATCTCTGCGATCGATTTTGACGAACTGTGCACTGTACTTGTCTATGTAGATTCATTGTAAGATTCCCCCTGGCGTACCCAGCAAAAGCAACAAGCTTCCCGGGTAGAGCCAGGGAGGGATCAAGAAGCTGAGTTCTGTCCCCGCGTCCGTCGGGGCTGTTTTTGTTACACCAGAGTAACTGCACGGGTCGACGCCTGTCTGAATCAATACCCAAAAATGTCGGAGAAGGCCTTCTCAAGGCCCAACTACGGCTGAAATACAGATGGGTCAGCCTACGGAAGATGCAAGTGGCAGAGGTGTTAAACTGGGGGTGCAGTCATTCGGGGCTCTCCGCAGAAAACCTGATTATTTATAGGCAGGGTGAGTGAATCTAGCAATTATATTGTTGCTGTGCTTGGTGGTTTCAATTCTCATCCGTCATTTGGAACATGTGGCACAGTAGCCTGATGTTCTTATAATTGCTTTTGTACTTGCTGTCTATGTAATTGCTGTTATAATAGATGCTTTCATAATTGTGTTCAAATGTGATTGCTATGTTTTCTAGCTTTTGTTATTCTTCCCTTTTTTTCTTAATTTGTTATTCATCCCTTGTTTATGTCTGTTATGCCACTGAATCTGTTGTCATTTTGTCTAATATTATGGGGTCTGAATTAAAGTACCGGTATCAGTGTGAACTTCCACTTGCACAATTTCGTCCTCCTTTTGTCTCTCACACTGGCTCAGCCTGTGATCATGCATAATAACATAATGCATCTGATGATGTGAGATTAACTACTTTATCCTTGGACAACATGTGCTATTCACTGTTCACTGTCTGAACTCCCGCTGACCTTCGGGATTAGCATACGGGTGTCAGGGTTAGCAATAGCGAGGCGTGTTTTAGTATGATGGTGTGATATTACAGTGACAAACTGAATGTGTATCTTAACAGTCTGTGTGCCGAGTAGTACGTTGCCAGCCCACTTGAAGGAGATGTTGTGTATTCAAATCAGAGCTGCAACTAGTGATTATTTTAATGGTTGATTAGTTGCTGATTATTGAAACGATGAATCGATTATTCGGTTAGATGTTTTTAAAATCCCCCAAATATTCACAGCGACACAGAAATGAATCATGTCCCCTTGAAATGTAGTCAACTTTGGTTAATGTTAGCAGACTAATGTACAATAATTAAGTTAATTACTCAATTACAATTAATGTATACACTAATATTTTGATGGTTTTCTTCATATTCAATATTTTTGAATACTTGTAATCATATTTTGGATTTTGCGAAATTATCAGGTGATATCAAATTTGTGTAGGTGAATAAATGGTGGTGTCGGCAAAAAACTGGACAAAAACAATGAATCGACTCCTTGGCGATTAATTGATTACTGCACCTTAATTCAAATACACATTACTGCTAAAATATTGTGTCATTTTGGCAGGGTGCCATGATCACGCTGGTTAGGGATTGCACCAGAACTGCCCCCTGAAATTATTATTAATTATGGATGAATTATTGAGCTGTGGGTTTTTTTGTGTTTTCGTTTCAATTATTATTTATTTATGTATTTTCTGCACAAGCTGCATTTTCTCTTGTTATTGACAGTGTTAGTGTGAAAGGGGGACGAGAGAGTGGGGGGCGTGCCATCCTGCAATATATGACCGTAAGCGGAAGCGATCTCACGGCTCTAAGCCACAGCCACGAGAGCGGTCTAAGCCACTGCAGCACAGGGCTAGCAACACAATTACATGTATTTTACTGAGAAATAGAAGAAAAAAAACATCTGGAACATCAGTTTCTTTCTGGGCTGGAAGCGAACACGCTGCACATCACTTAATCAAGCAATTGGTGCCAAAAGTTCATAACTACAAATTACATCCCCCTTTCCCTGACCACTAATTTCTAGTTACATTTTACAGTATAAATATTTTAAATACGTTGATAACTAGGATGAATGTGTTATGACAATAAAGTTTCTCGGTATTCCTATAACTGTATATGTATATAAATAACATATGGGCAGAGAAAAAAATGTATTTGGTGTGTTGTACATTTTTGGATAACTTCTCACATTCTTGTGAAAGCGCATCTGCACAAGGCAGCCTTTTGTAAGGTCACGAGAGGTCATGGTTGTGCATTCAGACACGGCCTGTGAAAAGCTACCGGGTCATGTCTGTGGCCTGACTTCACAGGCTCTTCCGAGCTCTGTTCTGTCAGTGTTATTTACAACCAACTTCCGCAAAGAGCGGCCCATGCAACCTACCTACGTCCTCTGCACGTCGAATCACTGTTTGGTTTGGGTCTGCCACAGAGCTTGACAAGACAAGACTCAGAACGCCAGAGATGATTATCGATGCACCTCTACTAGGGGTGCAACGATTAGTGGATTAATCGATGTCTAATCGATTATACAATTAATCGGCAATGATAATAGTCGATAATCGGCAAGTGATATTTTTTGCTGATTTATACTGATTCTTTGCTCTATTGAGCCACACAAATTGGATATTAATAATTCTTCAAACATCATTTATTTAAAAAAAATGAATATGAATAAAGACATCAAAATATTGTGCTACGAATTCATTGTAATGACCTTGTGTCAGGGCAAGTAACTTAATTGTTGTACTTTTGTTGGTTAAGAAGAACCAAATTTGAATGTTTCACGTTGACAACATGAATCTCTTGTAACTGTTAGTCCCTGTGAAGAAAAAATATCCAACTGATTAATCGACTAATCGTTTCAACTATCGGCAACTAATGGACTATTGAAATAATCGTTAGATGCAGCTCTAACCTCTACCCACCACCTTGGCCTCTATTCCAAGAGAGCTAGGAATATTGTTTTTCATCCCATCATGCACACCATTTTTTTTCACCAGCCTACCCTAGGGCAACTAGAGAGCCTCTGCTACTAACAGTTCCATTTCTCAACCTACTAAACCTCCCAGTATGCTTTTCAGGACCTCTATTTTTTGTGGTACTTACATATAAGTGCATTTGTGTACACAGCAACCCTTGCAGTTACACAGCCTGCTACACGCTCTCCTCTCTCAGAATACACTATATAAAAATATAAAATGACTATCCTTGCATTGATTACTTTTTTTACTTTTTTCCTCCTCCTGCAACCTGGGAATATGTTTAAAAGCAATGGAACGTATATTAAACCTTCAATTTGAAAGATGGGCAAAGCCGTTTGTGTGGTTGAACTCATTCACTTGGGCATTTGACAAGCGAATCTCCGCAGCTGAAAAAGTGTGAGCACCACTGCATCATTGTGAATCAGTGGTATGGGTTGAACTGTGTACGTTCTTGGAAAGCAGTTCTGGCTGTGAGGTGGTGCTGAATCAATATGACCAGAGTTGTTTGTGTTGGCTTGCTGTGGTGTTTGCAGCAGCGAGGAAGCTCTGATGAGGCAGCACATTACAAAGTTACTGGTGATTGCAAAGTGCTTGAGGAATATGTCCTCCAGGTTTGCTGAGAAGGTTGAGATTTAATGGGGTAGTACATAGGGCTACAGTGTTTGTCAATTTGAAATCAAATTATTTTGTAGAAAGGGTTAAAGGAATGCATCACCGAAATGCCATACTGAAATATGTTCCCCGATCATAGTCGACCCCATAGTCGAATCTTGCCTGCATCCGTGCATTCACTCTGGCATGCAGCAGTACTTTGTTAGCATAACTCAATCCCTCAAACCGAACGGGGTGAAGAAACTGGAAATCACCATGCTTGATTTTGTGTAACTCGACTGCGGCCGTGTAACAACTCGCATACCAGATCTTTAGTTGCTTCCATCATCACCTTTTTGGGCCCAAGGATCTAAGCTATGCTAACAACGTACCACTGTGCACAGAGTGAGTGCAGATATGCAGGCAAGAAAGGTTTGTATTGATTCGGCTAAGATCAGGAAAGGACATATTTCAGCATGAATTTGTTTACGGTGGATTTTTACAAAATCCACCGTAAACAGCAGTGAATCTGTTCGCATTCCACCCTTGACTCTCGGTGACCTGCAGCCCATGACCAAAACGACTTGGACACTTTTGCTGAAGACTGAACACAACATGTGCATGTAGAGGTGTCCCCACGTGCTTTGATTTTAATATTTGGCCAAAATACAAGTCCCGCTGTGGCCAACGCCCTTTCATTGACAGACATTTCCAGCTTGTTTTTGTTTTTTTTTTTCGTTTAAAATAAAATCGAAGCGGTCTTTAATCCTCTCCCTACCTCTCTCAATAAAGAATGAAAAATGGCGCTTTCGCTCAAAAAACAACTTAAAAAAAAAAACAGAAAAAGGCAGCGACCCGCCACCTGCACCTAAGTTAAGACAAGGTAGGTTCCATCATGTTTGAACACAAAGTCACACCGGTAGCAAAACTCTAATTAGTCCTCCTGTCATTAACATGGTTGTCATGGTAACCAGCAGTGGAGGAAGGAAGAAAAAAAATAATATTTACACACGACTTCATAGAAAGATCTATTGTGGAACAGCTTTGACACATGTGTCCTTCACCAGAGGAAGCAGGCTGATCGATGGCTGCTTGTGAATGGGCCGCGCCCTCTCTCTTTGTGTGAACAGCTTAAGATCTGAGCTGTGGAAAGTCTACCCATGTCGCACTCAATGGAAACGTAGCCAAGATAAACTAGAGAACTGTTACCATGGGGTCAGATGGAGGTCATATGGTTTGTTGATAGCTCTTGTATGTTATAGAGGTCATGTTGTTACCTGGTCATTGTCACAAGCTCCAGATGTTCTGCACACCTCGAACAAATGTTCCATTGGCTGCCTTAGGAGTTTCAGGATCTGCATGTTTCTTTTTTACCACAGTCATCCGACATTAGTCAATTATTTTGAACTAGAATTGTACGATTTTTAAAATCCAGTTTTCTGTGAAACCTCAGATATTTCACTCCTTGGCACGAAATTAATATAATTATACTTTTATAATACTTTTATATATTACAATACAAAAATTACAAAGATCCAATTATAATTTGCAATACAAACAGTAAAACCACAGTGACTCATCATAATGCTGTACTTAATCAGTTTTCTTGCACAATCCTCAATTTTTTTTTTCAATGGTAATAAAATGTATTTTTTCTTATTGTTTTAAAGCATGTCCGTTTTCTTGTTTCTTGTCCGTTTTTTTGCATCTTGTTTCTTCAGAAATTAACAAATCATATGAAATGTCTGTGGACAAATAAGTGGTAGCATCAGCAAAAAAACTACTGGAAATAACAATGATAAACTTTGTTTGTTATTATTGATTAAATTCTTACTATTACATTTCTTACTAATTCTATATGCAATTTAGTCTGTGATTTGTCAAGTGATTATTGCACGCCCAATTTACAACACTGGCCTTCAGTGTGTGAACGTGAGAAAAGACATAACAATTTATTTAAAACATATTTTTCCAATGGCACTCTTTGATGCTCTGACTGTTCTTAGGCCCTACAAATTATAGGACAAATGTAAGTCTTGAATAAAGGCACTAGTTCAAAAACACGGCAGTTACTGTCACTACAGTGAATGCAAAACCGTTGTTATATCTGTGCTGAATATTACTGTAACTGTTTTTCAATTCAGCTGAAATACTATAAAAAACTATATTGGGTGTATATTGGTTTGCCCCATGTCTGAAATTGCTCATTTGCACGTCCTATGCCTTGTACACCATTATAAAGTTCATGAATATAAACGGCGGACTATTCCAGAGGTCTAACCATCTGTTAAGCTCCAACTAAAAGTAGTGATTAGTTATGCATGAGGAGCGCTAGTGAACCTGCAGTGTCATGTCTTGCACTAGGGGTCAGGTGACCCGGAGCTCTGGTTCATCAATTCATTGTGGGGGATTCCATCACTGTTGAACTGCGTGTGTAGTGCTTTGTGTTGTGAGGCTGGGGCCATATTCACATTTTCTATTTTGGGAAATTGTCGGTAGTGGGGCTAGAACAAACTATTTTTCATCGACTCATCTGCCATTGTTAAAGACGTCTAATCGATTCATCTGTTCAATTCTCAGAACTGCTAAATTCACCACAATTAATATCTCAAGTTCTCAACACAATGTATAATGTAAAGGGGTCCTGTATATCTGTATAATTGTGGTTACACATTTCTAAATTCTAGGCAGATGTCTCTTGACATCTGGTAAGGATCTATTTTCTGTAGGACGTCTGAAGTTCACGGCGCTGAAAGAGCAATATTAATATGCAATATAAAATAAAGTTTAAATATTGCAAACTTTTTGATCCTTCGCCATCGCCACTAATTGCAGATTGCACACTTACATTTCCATTTGACTTTATTTCTACTGATTATTGACTATTCTTCTCAAAAGTAACTAAGATAGATTACAGACTACTTTGCAGAGTAACTGCTTTAGTTGCTTTTAGTTACTTACTACTCGTATTTCAGCCCATGTTGACAAATTTCAGTGCACAACTTTTTTTTTTTAGTTCAGTGGGTTTTAAACTTCACTTCATATAAATAACACCAAGAATGGAATACAGTCTTTGAAACAATCAATTGTTTTAGCATTAAACTTAAGGTAAATAATGAGTATTATGAAACAAAGTAACAAAAAAAATAATTAAAGTTTTTGGGTAAATCACTTTAATCTGATAACTGCTTTGGAAAAAGTAATATGTTGGACTACTAATTACTGGAAAAGACGGTAAAATCAAAGGTAGTGTAAATGAATTACTGAATTTATCACTGCTCCTCAGTCAGTGACACCTAAACTGAAGACTGACATGTTATTGTTGATATTTTTACATATCATGATATATGATATCATTGACATATTGCATATTCTGAAGTGTAGCTATAAAGCAATACAATTAGTGTTTTTGTTGTTATCTGATTACTGTATTGTGATTACTAGGGGTGCACTGATCACGTTTTTTTGCTTCCGTTCCATTGATTTTAACAATCCCGATCTCCGGTACCGAGTCCCGATACTGAGCACTGATCCTGCAAAAATTGGTAGTACCCAAACTATTTGGCACTGTTGTCAATTTCAATAATGGTCAAAATAAAAAAACAGTCATTTAGTTCCCAAACTAATTTACCGATCCGGATCGGGACAAAATCACGAGTCCCGATCCTTGGAAAAAAGTCTGATCGGCCCCCAATCACCGATCTGAGGATCGTGAGGATCAGATCGGTGCACCTCTAGTGATTACATTCAATGCGTTACTCCTGCACCCTGCCAGTTGGCAGCACGGTGTGACTTCCCTCTTCACTCTCCAGTGTCCGCCGTCTTCAAATTGAGTTTAAATAATGCAGAGCGTGTGTGAAAGACGTCCGGCGCGCTAAGCCCACTGAACGTGTGTGTGAGAAGCGTGTTCATTTCAACCACTCAGAAGTATTTAGGGGCGGACTGGCCGCGCCGCCAAAACCTGTCCAAATACGTAGACTAGTGATTGAATTTAGTGGGTGAATGTGTGAGTGAGAGGTCACTGTATGGCACTTTGAGCACCACTAAGTGGCAGGACAACACTATATAATTATTATCTATATTATTTGTATTTTATTTATTTTATTATTTTCATATTAACCTTAAACAATTCCCTTGTGTAGCCATAGTGGCACGTTTAATAACTCAAAAAGAAATGTGTGAATAACTATTCAAAATGGACACTAATCCAATTTCAACTAAAGTTGGCAGAGTGTAACTGGAAAGTGTAACTATTTTTATATGCCTAACAACATATTTGTTCATAACAGTTACCATCCTAAAATGATAAACTACTGCTTCACTGTCTATGCAGTCCATACTTGTATCTTACTGTTGGTATCAAAATTTGATTAATGTGTCATTTGATTAGCATTAAATGTATTGGTCGATCATCCACGTTTTTAAGCTGTGTGTGTGTGTGTGTGTGTGTGTGCGCGCGTGCACACCTGCGTGTCAATGGGTGCGTGCGTGCACGTATGGGTATGCGGGCCTCTATCTGTGTGCGTGTGTGTGTTCATGACTATGTGGGCCTGTGTGTGCGCCTGTGTTTCTGTGTTCATGGGTGTGTACACGTGTCCATGGGTATTTGGGCCTGCCTGTGTCTATCGTGTGTGTGCGCCCGTGTCCATTGGTGTGTTTGCCGTGTGCCGGCTCCACAGTGTAACCCAGTCACCTCCACACGGCTGTGTGTGTGTGTGTCTGAACTCAACACTGCTACAGCATTGTTAATCTTTCAGCAGCTTCTTCTTTTGTGAAGATCCCTCAACCCTCCCCACGCCCTTCTACAGACCCCCACCCCCTCCAACCACCATCTCAACCACACCTTTGATGGTCCCCCAGCCTTCTGGAGTCCCCGCTCTGCTAAAACCTTTAACTGAAGGCAAAACTGCCCCATTATGGTGACAGCCAGGGTTTATATTAGAATTAAAGTGTAATTCCTGTTTATTCGTTTGACAGAATTTTGAGTTGTAAGCAAGGTATGTACTTGCATGTACTCTGAGACGTTTGAAGTTCTGGTAACATTTGGCCATGTCACAAGGTTTTTCTTAATATCCAAATTACCGAGCATTCTTGCTTTAAGAGGCACAAGCAGGTCAGAGGAAAACGTGTAAAACGGGTGCAAAAGAATGGTTTTCACAGAGTATGAAGTGCTTTGATATTCACTAAGTGTTTCTTTATATTTGTGTTTATACATTCTCATGATGTGTCTGCAATTAAGGACCAGCAATAGGAATTAATCAACATATTGCTTATTCCTACTCCTTTTTGGACATGATACCTTGTTTGGTTATTTTGACAATTTTGATTTACTGTTTCTTGTTCAAAATGAGTTTTAACAGTTTGTAATAAGCTAGCACAGAAGAGTAGGCTCCTCCCTGCTAATACTAAAATTGAAACGTTAGTGTGCAATCTGCAATAAAGATGGCGAGACATCTTTATTAATAAAATTTCAGGTTAATCAATCAGATTGTAAGGGAAAATGGAATGATCAATTGATTAATGTAAAATGAAAATGCATGAAAAAACTTGACCTTCTAATACATTTTTAGTAATAAAAGCCTGTACAATTCCTAATTGTTAAAAATTAATTCCGCGTTAGGTATTTTAATGACTAGTGCAAACACAACTTTTATTATTATTATTATTATTATTATTATTTATTACTATTAAATTTATTTTTTTTTCTTAAAATTGCCAGTCAGCAGAGAAATTCCCCGAAAAGTCGTTTTGTGCTTTCCCGTCAGATGATGAGGTGTGGTGTTTTTGCTGTCTGGGACGTCTGGTTTGGGTGTCGGGACTTCCATAGAGAGAGAGATATACGGAGATATTTCCCCAGCACTCTGCCAAGACATGGCTGTGATGGTTATCACCCTGCGTTATCCTGTCTGACAGGGACCGGGCAGGCATGTGCTGTCTGTGGGAAGATAACAATAGAGGCGATACACAACACAAGACTTGGTCTGGGATGTCTGCTGTGTTGTGTTCAGCTAAATCAAGCAGACGGTGCATTTGACAACTGGAAACAAACAAGTGGGGTTTGCCTGAAGGGACATAATTTAACACGGCTCCGCTATCCGACAACCTTTACAGACAAGGACGGCACAGTTTCCATTTATTTAGAAAACTGTTCATTTGACGTACAGATGTCAACATTCAGTTAATCATCATATTTCAATATCTCCACTTGTAGCAGAATGTGCATCAACGTCTGTCATCCTCCTCGAGAGGCAGTGTTATTTTTAGGGTCCAAAGTAGACTCCTAAATGAGTGAAGTCAGCCTGCGAAGTTATTTTTATATTTGAGTCTGTGATTTGTCATTCATGGCATAATGTGGTTTTGAAATGTTAAAGATCACTTGATGCATTATTCAATTATTAATTGTATTGGTTGATCAGTCGCTAAATCATTCTTTTTTTTTTCTTTGCGCTGCATGTAATTTGGACTGGTAAGATGCAAGGTAAGATTGAACTCCATAACCAAAAGTTCTCCACAAGCTATCGACGATGCTGCGACTTGCATGCTCTATAATATAATATCTGCTGTTGAGAGTTCACCCCTGTCTGCAAGCACAGTGCTCAGACAGACACATGACTGGAAGAGATGATTTGACAGGTTGGTTAAGAAGGCAGGCTCTGTGTACAAGGCAGAAACCTGGACACAGTTACTGTGGTTGCTGAGAGCCGTATAAAGGTCAAGGTGCAGAGCTTGAGTGGTTACAGTGGAAGGATGTCATCAATGTGTTGCAAACGTAAATGCTTTAGAAGTTCCTACATTTATTTAGAAGTGCCATTGGTGGCATATTTTCCTGTCTTTGGTAGTGTTTAACACAATAGGACAACTGATCATTGATTCGATTCTTAGCTGGTGTTTATTGCTTTCTAATATGACCATGACATGGTTAGCATTTTTGTGGTTTTTAGCTGGTCCGTAAAAAATAATATAAAAGCAGATATGGAGGTTACATTCATACAAATATATGCTTTTATTTACAGAGCTCATCATTTGTTATTGGCCACTTCTGATCGACTTCACACCTCCAACTCCCCTCACTCCTTTCCACAGTTATGCTCTGATGGGGTGGATTAGCTGGTTGCGCTGAGATGGGATATTTGCTCCAATTGTAGAGCTTCAGGAGGACCCCTGCTCATTGTGGGACAGTTGAAAGCCATGAAGTCTGATGCGTATATAGTAAATAGAAAGGGGCAGAGGACAATTCCCTGTGGGGCTCCAGTACTGCTCAAGCCTTCTGGTGCACAGTCAGGGGTGCAGAAAGTAATTTTGACTGTGATGTGATGGGAATCTGAAACACTTTGCACCAATAGTAGCTAAACGCTATTTTATGCGAGAGGTTCAAATTCACCGTAAGCAGCAAAAAAGGGGTGGATCACGAGCATAGGGAATGTAAACCTGGAGAACAGAATTACTAGAAATGCTGAATGTTTAGAATAGAATATATTTTCAAATAGTAAATTGGTAATCTATATGTTTAAACTGTTATTAGTTTAAACATAAAGGTAGTTATATGTGTAAACTACAAGGCTCCAAAACTATTTAGGTGGTTCAGGTGAGCCTGGCCTGTGCATGTGTGTGTGTGTGTTTGTATGTGTGTTGTGTTCGATTTTGGCATTAACAGAAGCGCCTGGGTCGATTGGATTTTTCTTCCACAGCCCGTCCTTCAGTAATGTTTGTGAGGGTTAGCATGTGTGGTCTGTATAAATCAGACCAGGAAGTGACTTAATAAACAAGTGTCTCGCCAGCCATTGTCACAGTGGCTTATCTTTAATTAGTCTCTGCAGTGAAGAGCAAGTCTTAATCACACATTGGGCAGCCCTGCATTCCACGGCCTGGAAGCTAAGATTCCATAGCCAAGGAAAGCATGTTTACAAAAACATTTAATAATATGGGCCCCCAGAAATAATTTGTATTATATAAACAATTAAAAATAATTCCTCTTATAGACGGTTTTACGAGTGAACCACACTCTGGGGAGTCATTTTGTCCTGTTCTTCTTAAGGTCACTTCCGGTGCCTTATTGTTGTCTATGTCAACTCTGGTTCTGGGCCGAGGTCCGAGCACACAAAACACACACCAGTTCAAAATCCGACCACTAGATGTCGCTCTGTGACCAGTTACATATCACCAAGTTACTCACCGAGTGGTCACATGTTCTTCTGGACCAATAGGCTGGCTGCTTCTACTAGTAATTCCAAAAAGAATGAGAAAATGGAACGGGTTGCACTGATTATCAAATCATGCTTTTGTGGGTCACAGATCCGCACCAGAGTATTTGGATGTGGAATAGCACACCACAAGTTACCACCATCCGTTTTAAATAAGGCGGTAGGTGTGTTCCCACCGAATATACATGTTGACAAATAGTCTAAAACACGTCAAAACAAATAGCACCGGACGTGACGTTCTGAGTACAAATTTAACAGGAAGTACCCCCCGAACTCGACTCGGTCTATTGACTGTGCTGCTTGTGTTCCCAGGTAGTCTGCAGACAACCGAGCTCCCTGATGTCCACTAGGCTCATCTAATGTGATGGATTAAATGTCAGTATTGTTCCTGACATTTCCTGGCCCGCCAGGCTGTATTGTTCCCTGTGTAATGCACTTACTTTTTCTTGGTTTTATTGATTGTAAATGTTGTAATGGTCATTTTTAACAGTGCTATAACATTGTTATTATGTAGGAGTCTTACATGTATTAATGGCTGCTGTTTTTATTTAAACATAGAAGTCTGCATTTTTAAAATGTACTTAAATTAAGTTTTTAATTTATTTTAAAGGCTCGTGTTTTATTTTGACACATTAACATTAGTTTTTTTATGTTTCTGTTTGACATGTATTTTGTTTTTATTTAATTTAGCTTAAGTTCTCCCACTCACCTCCACACACCGGCACTTTTTCAATTATGTTTTTTTCTTATGTTTCTGTTGCTCTGTGTTTCGAAAAATAAAGATTGATTTGAATCATTTGTATTGGTTCTCGTGTCACGCTCTGCCTCGGTGAATGTAGATGTGTTTAATGTCTCTCGCCCAGTCTCAGTCACCTATTAAGAGCTGTGGAATGTGCAGCACTGAACCTCGACGACCTTTTGGTGTTTGTGGATCCAAAGATTCAATATCAGCCTCTTTTTCTCTCTTCTCCCTCTTCTCTCTCCCTCTCTCTCTGTCTCTCTCTCTCTCTCTCTCTCTCTCTCTCTCTCTCTCTCTCTCTGCCTTCCTCTCACTCTCTCTCTCTTTGCCTCTCTCTTTCTGCCTTTGTGTCTTTCAATCTATCTGTGTGTGTATGTGTGTCTCCCCTCTCAGTCTCCGTCCGTCTCTGTTGTTCTCATTTGTCATTGTTTTCACTTTCTCATGAATGGATAAGAAAAATAATAGGAACTAGAACCACTCGGAGAGTGCAAACCTGCGCCAAGGCCATGGGGTCACTGATTCCAAAACATCTAGACGTTAACTTTGAGAATAGCAACATTATGGTGCCCGCACATTGTCGGCAGATGGTCCCTTACTCACTCACGGAAGCGATGAATTCCATGCAACTCGCCGAACGCTAACAACTGTCTATTTTGCCAAACACAGATATGTAGTCGTTATTTAGAGTTACTGTGGTCATGTTTACATTATATTTTCAAACCGTATTGTATTGAATACTTTTTGACTCGGGGCTCCAGGGGGAACGATCCCCGCGGGGCGGAACTTGCATGGCATGACACCGGACACTTGTTAGCAGTTAGCCGTTAACTTTGGGTTGTTCACTGCGCATGCGCACAATCCCTGACGTCACACACTGAGGGACAACCAACGCGACCAAAAACATAACCTGCCCCGCGGGTCCGCCCCGGCACAGATAATAAAATACAAGCATTACATGAAAATTAAACACTTTGATCAAAGCAAGTGATGACGTTGTTCTTTAAATTGTAAACATAAATTGTGCTAAATTCTAGGCATGAACATTGGACGTGTCAATGTTTTGCCCCATAATGATTTCGATTCATAAGCAGTTTAACAACGGTAGAAGATATTGATTCACTTTTCAATTAATGAATATGGTGAACCTTTTGAATGTGTTATTTTTCTTTTCCACTTACATAAGCAATGAATGCAATAAAAATGGTTCATTTGTAATAAAACCAGAGAAAATTTGTTTCCCATTATTTTTATATGAATCATGGAAATTGTGTGCAAAACTGCGACGGGAGCATGTACTGTTCAAAAAGTGCTACAATCTTGGCTTATATTTTCAATTCATCAAATCGATTCAGCAATTAATCTAAGAAATTACGACACACTTCTAATGTAAATGGTTGGCACTAAAAGTTTTAAAGTGGAGGGGAGTTATGGAATTTTTAAATTTATTTTTTAATGTCTTGTATGTATGTCATTACAGGATTAGGAATAATGCTAGGAGAAAAACCATTCTGGATACTTTCTGGTTGCATAAAGCAAACATGTTTCCCCCACAGAGTCCCCGCCATTCGGCTTTCTTCCAGATTTCAAAATAAGTGGAACTGTCCAGACAACCTTGTTTTCCAACGACCGTCTCGGCTGTGAGTTTTGGTCGCTGTGAAAGCTTTGAAAAAATATAAATATATGAACATTGTACAGTTCAAATATTCTTTGTCACTTTCTAATAAATTAAAGATATGAAGAATAAATATGTAAAAATATAAAAAAGGTAATGGTTTTCTTTTTGCCATTCACAATTCTCAAATATCTTGCTGGCTATGTGGCGCAGTCGTTAAGACCCACACTCAGCACATGTATGGTACCTGTGACTTGGTTCACAGGCACGGGCAGCATCGTGAATTCTCCTCTCTTTGCTGACCTTTCTGCAATCTCTTCCCGATCTCTCTCGGCTCCACTTTTGAACCTAGCCCCGTCAATAAAATGGTGTTAACACCGAAAAAAAATATATATTTTAAATAATTTTCATACAAATAACAAAATGGTATGACAATTGCATAGAGAATGTATGAGCCTTCCCCTTATAAGACTGACTGAACATTGGTGCTGGCATCTGCTTTGACAGGGAGTGGGTGTAGAATGACTGGCGTGGGCACCGTGCCATCTCCTTAACAAGATCCTCAGAAAGAGAGAGTGACTCCACTGCGCCTCCCACACACTGAATAGCATGAACTTTAGCTGCGTGGTTAACCCAGAGTCTTTCCTTTTGTTCACTTTCTCTCTCGTATCTGGGTGTGCTTATGTTACAAACAATTATTGCAATAGTGAATTAGTTGCAAATTGTTGAATACAAATTAATGGCAGAATTACAGTGTACAGTACAACACCGTCGTCTGGCCATGCCAGGCTTGGTGAGTGCACCCAGCAGCCAACTTCGTAATAATATGTGCCTGTGTTCGACAGCTCATCGGAAATGATTATTATCACCATACATAATTATAATGTCACAAAAGCACGCACATAACGTGAAGCTTATCTATTTATTATTTTGAATGATACTGGTCACAATGGTTTATTCTAATAATGAATAGCTTTTTGACAATAACAAATGTTTTGGTCATAGTTAATATTATAAATTATTTTTTACTCACCTCAATAGTTGATCCATGATTGATGCAATTCCTACAACCTTTAAGATGACAAATTAAAATGATTTAAGTTATAATGGGGAATTTTTTTTCACTTAATAATAATATTTTATCTTTTACAAGTTAGCTTAATTCAGGATTCAAAAAGCAAACTTGCATCTCCCATTATGGCACAGTGTGTCTTACTCTAAACAGACTCATCTGAGATGCCACAGAACTTTTTTTTCTTTTTAATTTAAATGTATTTGATGCTATGTTTGGTTATATTTAGTAACATTCATAATTGTTTTTATAGTTATACTGGGCACTTAAAAACAAATCATCATTATACTGATCTAGAATATGAATATGTTCCTGAAAACATTAAATGAATTTCCATATAACAAGCTTCAAACCTCTGAGTTGATTTGACAAAAAAAGGAATCTCCCATTGAAAACATCACAAACGTTACCATCTGACTCTTTGGAATCAGGTTGATGATGTTCAGTAACTAATTCCCAGTAACTAAGTTACATTGATCTTTGCCCTTTATCAGTGAGCAGATACGGGCAGAGTAGCCATAAAAATACTTAAGTAAAAGTATTGTTGCCTCAGCAAAATATTACTCAAGTAATAGTAAAAAGGTACTCCACAACTAAGGTTACTTAAGTAATGAGTAACTTTCAATACATTAAATTAAATTAATTAGGACAAATTCTCTTATGCCCA
>OMKY01240852.1:0-10164 GCA_900302395.1 Bregmaceros cantori | reverse complement strand
GGGAGGGGGGTGGGAATGTTGGCACGGCGTGAAAGAAAGCATATTCAGAATTTTCACAGACGGCTCGGAATGCTGGTTGAAAATCACAAATGTACTCTCTTTGCATTTTTGTGTAGGCGTTTCAAGGGCAGTGAAGCAATAATACGAGTTGAAGAAGTGATGCATTGAAGTCAGGACTTGAAAACGAAATGATTTTTAAAACGTTCCATTCCGAACGGTTCAGGCAGGTCCGATAACGTTTTCGTTATCGGAACCGCTCCGCCACCAAAATATCGGTTCGGGACACAAATATTTTGTTCGTTCTCAAAGTTCCTTATATTGTGCAATGTTAAGTTTAAATATAGTTTATACAAAATATGTTTGGTGGACTTTTAAACATCAGTGTAACTGTATTAAATTCAAAGGATCCCATCGCTCATGTAGGCAAAAATAAATATATCAAATAAAACAAAATACACAGTGCAAGAACGACAGGCATAATAATAAGATATAGTATAGAGAATTAAGAATTGAATTAAAAATAATTAAAAAGATGGCACTACATATTACACATTTAAAAACATATTACATAGTAAGACTATGTCCGAACATAGGTCTACCGGCCGGCCGCAGAGTTGAACAGTCTGATCGTTGCAGATATAAAAGTGTTATTGAAGAGTTTGTTCCTGCAATCCCTTCTGCCCCTCTTCTGCTCTGCTAAATTGATTGATTGATTGATTGATTGATCCTTTATTGATCCTTTGCAGGAAATTATAGTGTCACCAATCCAGCTTAAAAAACAACAAAACAACACAGCATACAGAACATAAAACACACACTATTCCTCCCAGGATATATAATACCCTATATGAATACAATAGTTAAGTTAAAAACAATAAATTATGCTAAAAAGAAAGTGCATTTACTTTAGTGCATTATAAAATTTGATGGCAGCAGGGATAAAAGACTTCCTACACCTCTCAGTCTTGCACACGGGTGTAATAAGTCTCTGGCTGAAGGTGCTGAAGAGGGTGCTGAGGGTTTTCCAGGATTGCCCTCAGCTTTTTCATTGTCCTTGTCTCATTGTCCTGGCCAAAAAGTTTTGTGAAGGGTGTGATGGTGATGAGTGAACTGTACACTATGCATCACTGTGTACTCGGGCTCCCTCACCTCTGGCCCACGGTACGGTTTCCCATTGACGATCTCCGGGGAGGCGTAGAGGGGGCTGCCACAGAAGGTTTGTAGGAGCTTGTCCTTATGATACAGGTTGGACAGCCCAAAGTCAGCAATCTGGAGGAGGAAGACTAGACGTCAGTGTTCCATCTGGTACAGTAACCAAGTTTAATGGTCTTAAACGGTTCGGGTAGGCCTATGTTTAAACGTTCTCGGAACCGTTCCGCCACCAAAATATTCATCCTGAACTGGTTTGGAACGTACAATGTACAATGTTGTGCAATGTAAAGCTTAGATATAGATTCACAAAAACATATTTTGTGGATTTTCAAACTTCAGTGCAACTGTATTAACATGAAACCGGGTTTAAAACGCTATTACATTCGCTTCTTCTTCCTTCCACAAGATGGAGGCCCAGATGCATGGGGCTTGATAACTGACAGTGAAAGTTGGATGGATGCAGAACCGGAAATAGTCTCCCAGACTTAGGATATTAAAAAAACAATAATAATACTAATTATATAATATATATATTTTTAATTAACTGGTTTTGGGGATTTCATAATCTTCCGTTTCTATTCCGGAACAGTTGAAGAAATCTTTTTTCGTTCCCGTTTCCGCTCCTTGTAAAATTCCATAAAATTCAGTCCGTTTTCGGTTTGCGTTTTCGTTCCTTGAACCGGCTCGGGGCCCTGGGCAGCAGTGCTAACCACTGCACCACCGTGCTGCCCTCTGTGTACAGATATCATTTGTGCAGAATGCTGTTTGGATGCATCTGTTGTGTCTTCCTCTTTACTGCACACATGGCAACGGACACAGATTGCTCCCTGGATGCTAGTTAGGGTCTCCTCCTTGTCCCACGGTCTACGGACAACGCCTTGTAGAGGATTTCATGTTTTTCTAATTTCCAAGATGCAGTGTGTATTAGTGAATGTCTACAAGGGCTTTTGAACCAACATTTTTTCCCAATCGCTTCGTTCCGAACAGAAACAGGATTATAACGTTTCCAGTTATGAGTTCCACCAACGAATTGACGTTCCCAAACCAGTTAGAACAAAAAAAAATTGTTCCCGAAGCGGTTAATTTCGTCCCTGTCAGCTGTTTGATACTATATAATATATGTCGGGACGAACCCACAACGACTCGCTACAGAGACCCGCTGCGATTCATCACTGCTGCATCCTAGATTTCCGTTTCCTGGAAAATACAAAAAGTTCCCGGTTTCCGCTTTCGTTCCTTCGAACCGGATAAAGCCCTGATGTCTACAGATCACACAAACACGTGATAAGGTGGATTGTCCTAATGTGGGTCACTGCCTAATGTGGGACACCAAAGCTCCAGCGGCTCTGGCTTCCCCCTAAACTAATGAATGTGAGTGAAACTATGGTAAAAACTATCGTACTGTGTAAAGTTCAACTGTTCATCACTACATTTTCACTGTCACCCATAAGACTGTCCCACAATAGGAAGCCGTAAAAAAGGGCCCACATTACGGCAACCCATCCTAGATGAAAAATCTGATGTAGTGGGTTCTGTTGGCGACGTTGGCTTACCTTAATATTAAAGTTTTCATCCAGTAGCACATTTTCCAGTTTTAGATCCCTGTGCACCACTCCATTCTGCAAACAACACACAGGAAAAGTTGTAGAGACAACTGTACATATAGGCAAGGGTTGACAAGGTTACATTGGTCAAAAACCGTGTTGAAGAGATCGGGGGTAGACAGTGCAGACAACCCGACGAGGGGAGAAGAACTCGTGGCACTGCAGATGCTACGATAGACACAGCGCTATTAATATAAATGGGGCCAGTCCATTTCATTTCCAGGACAGGGTGAAGAACCGGGCCGAGAACGCGGACACCTCCCACCCTCCGCACTACTTTTTCTTCTTGCCTCTTCCCTCAGGAAGGCGCTACAGAGCCCTGCATACTAAGACCTCTAGACTGAGAAACAGTTTCTGCCCACACGCAGTGATGCTACTGAACGCAGGGGGGTGGCCCTGCTTGATATGTTGACATGTTACGTCAATGCCACTTCATAACTTAAAGGTAGGTAAAGATGCTTTATTTTGACACACAACATGTACAGTGAAATTCATCCTCCGCATTTAACCCATCCCTGAGGAGCGGTGGACAGCCGCGTGGGCAGCACCCAGCAGCCAACTCCAGATTCTGACACTGGCTGGAGCAGGTTAACCAAAACATGTTTTTGGTGGTGGGGGAAACTGGAGTGCCGGGAGGAAACCCATGCAGACACGGGGCGAACATATAAACTCCACGCCGAAAGGACCTGTCCGGGTTGGGATTCGAACCCAGGACTTTCTAGTCTTCAAGCTGTGAGGCATCAACGCTAACCACTGCACCACCGCGCTGTCCCTAACGTCTCATGTGCTTTTCTTTCTTTTTTGTGTTGACCTTCTTCATTACCTGTTGATCTTGAGAGAGTCGCTTCACGGCCAACTAAAATTCCACGTGTGTGTGTGTACCACTGTCATGTATATGCAATATGGCGAATTAAAATGAATCTTGAATCTTTGAATCTTGTAATCTGATTACCCTTATCTGATTAAATGCACAACCCGCACTCTGTGTGGCGGCTGCGAAACGAGACAATTGCACTTAGCGGTGATTTACAGACTGGCCTCTCGGGGGAAATCACGGACCTCTAGCGCTGGTTAATTGGGATTGTTGCGTTGACATCTGCCACATCTATCTTCTCTGCAGCGCAGGAGGCGCATGCATACAGACGCATACATAGAGACCAGTGGCGATTACTTTAAGACTAGAAGGGGTGGTGGCCGAGTGGTTAACTCTGATTCGCCCGATGGCGCCGCGCCACACAGGATTGGCCGCTAGCCAATGCGTCACTTCCCGGGGGGCGGAGCTATGACGTCAACATGTCCCATCCAGCGTGCAGGCAGAAGAAGATGATCGTCTTAGAGCTCTGGTCCCCGGCTACAAACACCGCTAACAAACATACCGACAAACACGGCGAGCGTCCCCGTGCAGGGAGACGGGATTCCCGCAGCTGGGACAAAGCCAGCTCGATTGGCCAGTTGCACTACGGAGAATTTTTTTCATAGGTTTTACCCATGGTTATTCGACACATGGTAAATCACCTATTAAAGGGTTAAAGACGCTGCACGAATGCCCGTACAAACTCCGCCCACGTCTTGCGTAGCCTGTAAGACTCCCCCCACGTCCACGTTGATTGGTCGATTGATTTCGTACTGACGGCGAGCCCGATTGTCCCAGACCCAATGCAAGCGCCTAGCGATGTGCAATGCGTGGACGATGCATTGGTTCTGGCTCGCCTCGTGTCAGCTAGGTCTGTGGGGAATGGGCATGGCCTTGGGTAGAGTGCCCGCAAAATACGCGTGAAGATCGCTGTGTCAGTGTCTACTTCCTCATGTTCACCCTGACTAGAATTCAGTCACGCTGTTGTTGAATGAACATAATTTAGTCTGATTCTAATTATATATTATACATTGAGAGTGTGTGTTTGTCACCTTGTGGCAGTGGTGCACAGCGGACACTATCTGTCTGAAGAAGCGTCGCGTCTCTCGCTCGCCCAGGCGCCGGCGTCGCTCGCTGATGTGGTCGTACAGCTCGCCCTTGCTGGCATACTCCATCACGATCACGATCTTGTCCTTGTTCTCAAACACTGCACAGGAGAAGAGACAAACCCTGTTAGTGTGAGGTGACATGGATGTTTTAAGTTGCAATCCAGTACCCTTGGTGAGTTCAGAGATGGAGGGAGCACACTGGTTGAAGGATGAGGATGGACAGATCTCAGACGTGCTTAGTCAAGTGTCGATCGCCGTTAAACGACAACAAGAAGAAAAACAGTCAGCGTCTGCCAAAGATGCCAACGTTCCAGGGGCAAACGTATCAAATAGAGAATGATAAGAATTATGTCATGCACGAGTTACGCTGGCTGCCACACTGTCTGAAGGGAGGAGGTCGCGGCGACATTCCAAACATGCCTCCACCATGTTTAATCAAGGCAAGATTTCATCCGGATGGCGTTATCCTACTTCCAGCTGCTACCTGCTGGTCAAATGCCTCAAGCTGGTCCGAAGCCAGCAAATTATTAACTTCAACCTTAGATTCAACCATTAGCTACCAGCTCAAGCTGGTTAAAGTTGAATTTTTCAGTTAAGATGCGTTTAGCACTCATCATAGTTCACTTTCTCCGCTTGTAGCAGAATGTGCACCAACATGGGTCAGCTTCCTCCAGAGTTTCCGGTCCGTTTAGCTCTGCAAGGGTTCAAACCTAGTGTAGGTAATGGCCCAGCCCTGTTGGGGCATGCCCGGACACGTTCTACCATACATGATGGGCCAAATGAGGCCTCTTATTTTGCCCTAGAAGACCTTGAAAGAATCATGAAGGAGGATCTGATTCACAGTCTTTTCTAAGAGGTCAACAACGATAACTGTTCATCTTTTTCTTTCAATTCTTTTGGGCGGGTTAGCACCATTTTTTTTTTTCATTTTATTGACAGGGTTAGTGCAAAATAGTGATAGGAGACTGGGGGAAGACCTTGCAGAAATATCGGCAAGGGGAGGAGGACTCCTGACGCTGCGAACTGTGTGAACTAAGTCATAGGCACTGTACATGTGCTGGATGCGAGGGTCTTACCACGGAGCAAGCACGTGACTGTTTATCTTTGAGAGGCAGAGGTAGGGAGGGAGAGAAGACCAGTATCCACCCTTAAACCCACGCCAGCACAGTTGCAAACAAACCTAAGTAAGTATAAATAGTTCCAATGAAGACATTCCTGGTTAAATTTAGCAGTAGTACTTAGTAAGTATTCTGTAACATCCACCTACTTAACCTTCTGAGAGTCACTCTGCTGCTATGCGCGACCTGTCTTTTCTGCCCATTTTCCTTGGAATGGAAGTGGTGTTATGTTATAAAGGAACATTCTGTGACCTTCTGTCCTTATTACCTCGGCTAAGGAGATTTGTTTTTGTTTGCTTGTTTGTTTTTCATTGGTTTGTCTTAGCCTGGCAAGCCAGAACCAACGCATCGCCCACGCATCGCACGCAACAAAGACGGTTGAGTGGGCCTGGACCAACCAGGCAGACAAATAAAATTGTTGCACAAATTTGGGCGGCTAAATCGGCGCCGTGTTAAAGCGGGCGTTGTTGGCATCAAGCCGTGGGCCTCCAGGCCACTTGTCACACCTACTGCGCTTTGATTTGATAACTTCATTTGACACTTTTTTAAATTTATTTTTTATTTTTATGTTTATATCAAGTTATTTTTTGGGCGTAAGCGCAGTTTTTCATTCTTTATTGAGAGAGATATTGACAGGATCAAATCAGAAACTGGAATGAAGAGTCGGGGGTGGGGGGATGGGCGGAGACACTGCAGAAAAGCGGGAGAGGGATGACAACCCGCGGGTGCTGCTCGACCTGCCGCCGTGCGCCCCGAATGACACTCTTTTTGAAACTTTTTTCGAGCCTGCTTAATCCAGACCAAATGATCGTTCTAGTCGCGTACGGTGCGTGGATGATTCATGTGTTCTGGCTAAACTATTTTTGCAACAACCAATGCCTCTTTCTTGGTTCTTATCTTCTATCCTATCTTGGCTAAGATCTTTCCTGGTTCTGCATTCTGCGTCGGAATCTTGAGTCCAGATGTAGTCACGTGTTCTTCAAAACCTTGGCTACCGGCCCCCCGGGCGTTTGATCTACAATTTTGACACTAAGAAGTGATTTCTTAAAAATCCGGTGTCTCTACTGTTCTGTCGGTCATCCCCAACCACCACGGCTAAACCCCACCCCCCTCGCTGCCCCCCCACTTTGTTGTCGGAGCCGGACTCCACATTCCGGAGGAGTGCATAACATCTCTGAACCTCTCCCAGGGTTACATCACCTAAACCCCACCTCATCTCAAAGCGCAGGGAGGGCCTGTTGTTTTAATCAAACCAACCTCTCGGCGGAGAGCAGCTGGTGGTGGTGGTGTGAGTACGGTGGATGGAGGTTTGTTGTGGGACACTCCGTGAAAATGAGGGGAGAAGTTGGAGAGGGGAGGGTGTTTTCGGTCACATGTGTGTTGGTTTGTTTATCTGTGAACAAAATGACTTTAAAAGTTATGGACGTACAGTGCTGCCCAGTAGCTCAGTCGGTTAGGCAGTGCACTGGAAAGCACGCATATGCCTTAATGGCGCGGTGAGTCGGTGGTTCGAATCCCACCACCCGCATGTCTACCCCCCATCTTCACCTGTTTCCAATAACCCTAATAAATGAAGCTTGGAAAAAAAAAACAGCCTGAATGGGCTGGAAAAAACATTTGAAAAAAAGTTGTGGACATATGGAGGGGGGGGGGGCGTCATTTGGCGGAGTGGTTAAAGACACTGCACCTAACGCGCCTCCGCATTCATGTTAATGCCACTGTGTCTATCGCAGTGTCTGCGGTGCCGCGCGTTCTCATCCCTTTGTTGGCTTGTCTGCGATGTCTACCCCTGACTAATCCTATCCTATAAAGATGAAAAATAGCGCTGACGCCGGAAAAAAAACGAAAATCAGGATTTCAAGATTTTCATGAGCATTTTTTTTTTTTACCAGAACATGTAGAGATGATCCTTTTAGCATAATAGGGCTGTTGCACGGCAGACATTTTGGTGGTAGCATCAAGGTCAGACGAACAGGCAGAGAGCCATATTTGGATAACATTGTCAGTTTAAGTTTAAGTCTTCTATTATTGATTCATCCATTATTAATACTATTAATCGCCAGCAGATGGCAGCCTAACTACGACCATTGTATTACCCCAATGTATAGACTTGAAGTGGTAAGGTGTACCACTTAACCGTACGTATAGGTATGCTTCACCATACGTGAGACCACCAAGATGTCTGCCGCCGCCATGCCGTGACATCGCCCTGCAACATTGACCCTACAACCTTGCTGGATGTTTGCGCTCTCCCGAGTGCTTCTAGTGTTTTTATTCTATTTTAATAGTTCTAAAACCTCTACAGTGTATAAACGGCACAGCATGGTGCCATTCGGGGACGTTCACATTTTCATACATGAGCCTAAGTCGGACCAGATGTTTAAACATCCTATACTGGGGTAATGTATGTCCTCTATCTTCTAGACATGTATCTGGCCTGCATAGTCAGGACGATTTCTATAGCCTGTCAAGAGATGGCGCCACGAGGGCCCAGACGCCCCCTGGTGGTGGTGGTCTTGCTATTGTTATCTCTTTTCCCCACACGGTGGGGTCGCCAGGGGTGAGGTTGAGCCTCGCTCTCCTGCTCCTCGCATTCCCCAAGCTTTTTTTCCCCCCTACTAAACACCCCCATATCTCCACCTAGAAGGGGGGAGTCTCTATCCCCTCATGGGGGAGGCTGGCCCGCCAGAGACATAATCCTGCACAGAAAAGTCCGGAGCCTAAGTGATGTCAACAGTGCGTTGCCGCCCCATCACTCCCAGTCACCAGGGGGTGGTGCTGCAGTCGCACGTGTGAGTGGAGACACACACACACACACACCGGCTGTGTCCGCCGCGATAACATTTGAATTGGATTTGTCCCAGATTCTGTGTGTTGATGCTCTAGGGTTGGCTGAGGAACTGGTTTGATTTTGAAGGCCAATATTTTTAACTCATTCAGTGCCAACGACAAAGCGTATACTGCCACCTAGCGGCAACCACTGACACGGCACCCGCATTAACTGAAGATCAGAAATCAGCACTTTTTATTGATACTCACCCATGTTCTGGAGGCTATAACTAAAGATTGGAAACAGTTAGAAACAAGTGGGTTTTTTTCTGATGATAAAGGATAAAGTTGTAGTTCCCTCTGCTATGTCTTTTGTTGACAAGGAACTTACTTTTCTATGGATCTTGAAAAAACCCTAGCACTGGGACGTGCCGAATTTGAAAAGATCAGTTAAGGTGGTTGAATTCAAGACGGACACATTTTTCTTTGTTCCACAACTTCTGACCGTGTGAATGGATTTGTCACAGATTTGGTGAGTTCATCTACAATTCAGATCCAGGATCTTTTTTCAATGATTCTTCAGAAAAATCACTCCAAAATGCATGAACGGAATTTCATGACATTTTTAGTGAGTTAAGTTGAGCTGGGTAGGGTCTAGTTAGATGTATGATCAAGATTACCGTTCTTGATTTGATTAAAAGACAGAAAGAGAGAGAGAGAGAGAGGTAGAGAGAGAGAGAAAGAGAGTGAGCTCAGTGCAGTCAACTCGGGTTATCAGATTTATAAATAGCCCGGCCCGCTGTATTCAGAGGTGGCGAAAGCACTTCCACGTGATAAGCGTCTGTACAGATCTGTGGGCATAGCCGAGCCTTGGCGTGCTTAATGCAGATCCCTTCACACAGGTTTTCCCCCCAGCAACACTGACGTAGAGGTGTGCCACGATTAGTCGATTAATCGATGCCTAATCGATTATAACATTAATCGACAACTAATGCACTAATCAATTAATCGCCAAGGAGTTGGATCATTGTTATTGTCAGCAGTTTTTTGCTGACACCACCACCTGTTGATCTACACAAATTTGATGTCACTTGATCTTTTCTGAAAATCCAAAATGTGATTAAAATTATTCAACATTATTGATAAAAATGGAATATGAAGAAAACCATAAAAAATATGAGCGTATAAATTAATTGTAATGAGTTTGTGGCTGAGTAATTAACTTTAATTGTTGTATATTCGTTTGATAACATGAACCAAAATTGAATAGATTTTAACTTGACAAGATTTCCTGTGCCGCTGTGAATATTTTGGGGAAAAAAATATCTAAGCAATCAATCGACTAATAGTTTCAATAATCTGCAACTAATCGACTATTAAAATAATTGTTAGCTGCAGCCCTACTGACATTTCGACTAGTTAAGCTAAGCTATGAGCTAAACAGGAAAACATGGCCGAACACCACACATGAGGAAGCATCACTAATTTATAACCGATGGGGACATCCAATGATGTCACAACTTGTAGCCAATCAGGATAATGGAGGCATGACACTTTTC
>OMKY01240845.1:0-10247 GCA_900302395.1 Bregmaceros cantori | reverse complement strand
TTTTTTTTTTGGGTCAGACATGTTTTATCTATCCGAGATGCTGTTATTAACCCCACCAGAAGCACTAGAAATTTGTTTCAACAGATGAACTATAAATGTGTTGTAGTTTAAGTGAGCTGCTGCTGTTTACCACTATCTGTGTGTTGTTGTTTCAAATGTTGCTTGTTACAAACAAGAAAGCACCATTGTTGCATAGAATTAAAGCCCTTTTAATGGGAAGTATGCTACTTTAAGTAAAAGTTATGAAAATATGGTGGTTCCGCGTTGCGGCAAGGTGTACAAATAGGCCGGGGATTACTGAAACAGTCGGGTGGGGGAGCGGGGGTTCGTGCAGTCCGGCATCAGCGCCGGCCCCTGGCCCGCTGGGCTTCTGGCAATGAGCTGAGCAAAGTAGTTGAATAGCCCTGCTCTACACCATTGGTGGCCAACCTGCGGCTCGCGAGCCACATGCGGCTCTTGAAGCACATGAAGTCCTGTGACTCTTTGCCCCATACCCCTTTTTTGTCGTCAACATTGAATTCTTCCCGCTCTGCGAGCCTCTGCCGCCACGTGCTTCCGAGGTGTGCCACTTGAGTGTGAGTTTGACGCGTCATCAACGTCAGTTTGACGCGTCATCAAATCGGCAACTTTTTTAATAATCGCCAAGAAGTTGAATCATTGTTATTGTCTGTGTTTATTTTCTTCCAGCGTCAGTATCGTTTTTCATCTTTATTTGAAGAGATCGTGGGTAGAGGGCGCAGACAAGCCGGCGAGAGGAGGAGAACTCAAGGCACCGCGGCTGCTGTGATGAGAACCACAGCATCATTACTACGAATTGGGACGCGCTAAGTGCAGTGTATTTAACCACATCAGCGTCACACCTGTACATCAATATATCATGGTATTGATTGTATACACACAATATATAGTTGGCCAAGATTTATGATGGTATACTTATCTATTTAGAAGAGTATGATATATACACACCCAGGCCTGTACGTGGCATTTTGAAACTCAGCCAAAATTCATCTTCAGGTTTCCTGATCAATATCCCGACTCGAGCTATCCTGAGCTAAGATCAGTAGCTAAACCTGCAAACGGCTAACACTGTTCACATTCCTGGGATAGCGCTTGTCCAGCTGTGAAAACATCTTTTCCACTGTCAACTCAATACGCTGCACATTTTACTGCCAGAGATGAGAGACAGAAAGTTCTGGAAGCTTTGGTACCTGTGAACAGGCGCTAGTCATTAACTGACTGTGAGTGAGAGAGGAACAGAGAGAATAAATGGATGGGAGGGGCTGGGAAATGCATGACGCACAGAACCTCGTAGTCTCTTGTAACTACATTTTAAGATATTTCGTTTCCATTACACTTGGATTTTATGACGCATTACATTCAATTATCTTTAGAATTAAATCATTGAAATAAGAAATAACAGAGTGGATTGCCCTAAAGTGAACCACTGCCTAATGTGGGGCACCTAAGTTTGAGTGGCTCTGGCTTCTCTCTAAACCAATAAATGCCCAAACTATAGTAAAAGCAAACTATGGTAATGTGTCTAACATTACGTTCAAGTGTTCAACACGACATTTCACTATTCTTAAGCAACTAACTGTCCCACATTAGGGCAATCCACCCTATTTGGCTGTATGGATTACAAATAACAGAAGCTAAATTAGTATACCTTTAAAATAAGGCTGCAACGGGGTCCGCGTTGGCCGAGTGGTTATGGACACCGCACCTAACGCGACCCCATTTATGCTAGTGCCGCTGCGTCTACCGCAGCGCGCGCAGTGTCGTGAGTTCGACTACGCTCGTCGACTTGTCTAAAATGTCTACCCCCGATCTCTTCAACCCAGTTTCCGACTAATCCTATCCAATAAAGAAAACGGCGCTGACGCCGGAAAAAAAAGAGGCTGCAACGATTGCTGCGTTAAATAAATGACGGATTGCTGACAATTATAGAATTATTAGTTTCGGCAATCTAATAATTGATAATAACCAAGCAATTTAAAAATTGTCATTGTTGGTATTTTTGTGCCGACACGACCCCCATTAATTAAATTCTATAGTAATAATTTGAAAATACGAAATATTAAATGGACGCCATTGCTTTAAATAAAATGTATAAATATAAATCTTTTTTTTTTTTAAATATCAAAATACTACTGCAGAACCTAATTGTAATAGGGTAGGTAACTTTATTCTTGTTAAATACTTACACTTGAATTTTAAGAATATTTTGACAATCTATAGAATGGTTCCCCTTTAGAAATAGAAACTGGCAGTTTGTAGGACTACAAATATGGGCAGAACTTCCTGAAACATGTGGAGCCAACATCCTGTTTGGTCATTAGTGATAAACACTATGATGCCCCAGAGAGCTCCAGAATGTTCCACTGACTGACAGAAGAAACACTCAGAGTACGGACCAGGGATTTGGAAATTTGTTTAATGCATTATTCAACTAGAAGCACTCAGATAGTGCAAACCTGTGCCAAGGCCATGGGGTCACTGATACCAAAACATGTAGACGTTTTTATGTTACTTATTGGCTAAAGAAACCCTAATTTAATCACTTGTCACCAGTGGTACGCGAGCACGCTCTTGGTGGTATGCGGGATTATAGTCATAAAGATTCATATTTTCACGATCTGCCGGAGGTGGGATTGAAGCCAGGTCGCAATCTTGGCAGACCATAGGGCTAATCGCTACATTATCTGAGCTGTGTTAGTCCCACGCAGTAGAGTGGAGGCAACTGCTGCATGTTGCTGCAGTTTGTAATCACATAACTAATAGTCAAACTGGATGCTATTACGTTATGTTACTTATAGCCTACAGCAATACACCAAAATTGAATCACTTATTCCGTTTTTCATTTCCAACAACTCTACAAATTTCATCCAGATCCGTACACAACTTTTTCAGTTAACCTGCCGTCAAACCAACGCGACCGAAAACTAATTAATCAGTACCAACCCACCCCGCAGACAACACTACCTTCAACAAACGTTATACAGCGTCGTCAACTAGACTATCAAATCCTACTACCAAATTCCTACTGTGTTCTGTATTATTACTTGCCGTACCAGGGGTTGAACAGATGACCAAAGTCAAATTCCATGTAGTTAATATGGTGCGGTACTGCGGTACCGTGCAAGACTGGACTTTTAACCTGCAACATGATACGTTATCAACAAGGAAGCAATTGGAAAAACAGTGTGAGAGTGCTGGCCCTGTGGTGCAGTCAGTTAGGCCGCCAGCACATATACAGTCTTGAGTATGTGGTTTAAGTTCACAGCACACACAGCGCCGTGAGTTTGCTTCCCCTCACCGACATGTGCTGCAGGTCTGTTCTCCCCACTCTCTCATCCCCCTTTCACACTAACGCCGTCAATAAAATGTCGCTTGCCCATGCCGTCGGCACGACTGCGAAATGATAGGGTGGATTGTCCTAATGTCGGCCATTTTTTGCAACTTCCTAATGTGGGACAGTCAGTTGCCCAACGTTGGACAGTGAAATGTAGTGTTGAACTGTTGAACTTAATGTTAGCCACATTACCATAGTTTGCTTTTACCGTAGTTTCACTGGCATCCAATTGTTTAAGGAGGAGCCACAGCCACTGGAGCTTAGATGTACCACATTAGGCAGTGGCCCACATTAGGGCAATCCACCCTATCCCCGAAACATGATAGAAGCATCAATAAACCCCAGACATATTGTAGAGCCATGCTTTCTGTGGGAATTGTGATATCACAGTGGTCCCTGTACAGTACAGTACAGTACAGTACAGTACAGTACAGTACAGTACAGACTACAGACTAGGACCAAATGACCATATGTAAGTGTTGGCCTCCAAAATCACATCAGGCAATTAATCTACTCCAGAGCATTAACACACCGAATGAAGAACAAATCGATTCGTCCGCTTTAGTGTAGTTATTACATTACCATGAAGTATCTGCGTTTTCATTCCGTAATGTTCTTGAAGGTATTACCATTGGGGTATTATGGAACAACTATGGACAGAAGGAAGAGATCATTCTAGGGTAATGACCAGTCTCACAAAACATTCTCACGGGTAAAGGTGGCCTAAAGCTCCAGGCCGCTGGAGTGGATGCAGAGGTTCAGAGGATGGAAGTGGGCCTAGGAGGGTCGTCTGTAGGGACCAGTGACAACGAAAGGATGTGCTAACCCTGCTTGTTGGCTTGTGTTACTTTGTTTGAACAGAATCACTCATATTTCATGAAAAATCAGTCCACATTTTTTTACAAATTGGGTATTCGACCAGGGCACAATCTGTTAAAATTTAGGGATGATTCTGACAATCATCTGGGTACAGGATATTTGAATGATTCTTCACAATTACTCAAAAAGTTACAGATTGATTTTGGAAATTTTCAGAGGTGGGCAGACGTTTGCACTCTCCAAGAGATTCTAGTTCTAACTGAAAGTCTGAAACAGAACAAATACATATCAGTAAAGAGGACACATTTTTAAGAGGCCAAATTTTTAAGGACTGATCTAAATAAGACACGGCATCATTGCCCTAAAGTTCCGTATCCAATACCCAACAAACCTCCCCAAGAACAATTGTACCAAAGTCTATTTATAGGTGGCACCAGGTGAACTTGTACTACGGACAAGCTACAAACAATATACTGAAATAATACACGTTCATATAAATCATAACAATTTTACTTGAATGTAATGTTAGCTTGAAAATTATTTTAAGTTTCATGTACTTAGAGGGCATCACATACACTGGCAGAATGGAAGTATTTATAGATCTACTTTCATGAATTGCAAATATATTCATAAAAGTATAATTATAAGAAATGCTGTACTTCATTTTTGAAAAAGAGCACAGTTTGCAAAATTTGAAATAAAAAGTAATTTTGTGTGATGCAATTCTAGGAATAAAGGAATGTTGAATTTCTAGGTGAAAGAATTGGTTTTCTAAGACATTGTTCAGCCTTTTGTCTTAACGTGGCCTCACAGGCTTCTGTGTGTTCAAGATAAGAGACAAAGAGATAGCAGACCAGCGTTCACCTTCTCCAGGAGTTTCACTTTCACACATTTTTCAGCTGAGTTGGAGACCAGACGGTCCTGTTCTACAACACAAACTATCTCCACTTGTACAAGTTCAACCAGTAGCCACCTGCTGTATCTGACGAGACCCGAAATTGGTAGAGTAGAGTAGTAGCGCGTCCCCTAGGGCCCAGACCACAAGTCGAGCAGTGCCGCAGGTTTACACACAGGTTACGGATACAGGTCGTTTAGTTTGAAAGTCGTTTAGTCACCGCGGCATTAAGGGTTAAGCCTAAACCTAACCCGAACCTAACCTCTAACCCTGACCCTAAACATAACCCCAACCCTGAACCTAACTCTTACCTTAATCCCTTCCCAGAACCCCAAATCCTGACTTTTGTGACGGAACGGCCTGCTCCCACAGGTTACACATACACGATTACCTCCTAGGCAGATCAATGTCATTCTACCAGCAGAGGGGACGTTCACTTTGCAAGTGGGCCAAACTTGTTCCGTTTTTCCCCACATGACCGTCTCACAGCGACTCTACTGTAAGTCGGCCAAGGAAGGACAGTAACAGGAATTAGGACGCAGTGCAGTGAGCCAGCCAACACGGCATGACTCAACATGACACATCGGACACACAATAGAAAACAGTTTAAACAATGCACCAGTTTACACAGCACAAATAGCACAACGGAATCGAACATTGACGTCACTTCTGAACACGAGGTGGCATCCGGTATATGAGTTTCACTTTGGAATGTACACTGGAAGTTGCTTGTGTTTATATATCGTCATATGCAAGATTTTGTACTTGAAAAATGTACGCAAGATGTTTGCTATGTCTCAAATGGCTGTCAATTAATTTTGTAATTACTGGAAATCACGCTGTGATGCTTTGGCACCAACTTTGCATAGAGCCAGTAGTACGGACTACAAAAATGGAGCCAGTAGGACGGACTACAAGAACTACAATGTGTCAGCAGATATGACATGTGATGCAATGTCAACGTCACTCCATTTCCACTACGTAGACTACATGGCGGACGGTTAGTGCAGCAAGTGTCCATCACTGGGTTTTCATTTTTAGGGAATCATCCGGGTACTTTTGCACTAGAATTTAACCAACAACTCTGGACAGCGTCCTACGCACTAAAAATAGTGAACAAAGTGCGCCATTGACTTGAGACACAACAGTTGTGTGTATTCTTGTGCAAAGTCAAGAGTGTGCTCTCAGTTGTGCAGCACCCTTTATCTATCCCGAATCACTACTGCACGACTCCTATCACCTCTGTTTACATAACAATAAAATTTACATTTTGGCAATTACACAGCTTGCTCTGTGGTGAGACCAACGGCGTGCAATGTATGCATATGCTCTGCAACATATGCTCTGCTAGTCCATGAGGACTCATTGGGTCCATGAGGACTCATTGGCTCCATTTAATTTGAGTGGCATTTTGGCTGTGATTATGCGACTGCATTATACGTTATAAAACAAGCCACTAACCACAGTCAAAAAAGCGAAAGCTAAAATGGTACGGACATGTCACAAGATCCCAAGGACTCTCAAAAACAATCCTTCAAGGCACAGTGCCAGGTGGAAGGAGGAGAGAAAGACAGAGAAAGTGGTGGGACGATAACATCCAAGAGTTGTTGGATGTCACTCAGCCTGCAAGTTGCCGACGACAGAGAGAGATGGAGAGAGCTGGTTCTTCAGTGGCGCCCCAATGGTCAGCCAGACTACAGGAGCATGATGATGATGATGCTACTGCAAAATTCATGGGTGCGTAGGATGAGTTTTTCACTGAACTTTGATATAACAAAGAAGTTTATTTTTTAAGGTTTCTCCACATTGTGGAAATCATTTTGCATGTTTTGCGTGACGAGGACTCAACAAGTTCTCATAGCATCTAATATTGAAGCATTGAGGAAGCGCGTCTGCTTTGAGCAGGGATCACACCAGCAATGTCTGGTGTATAAAACACAAGACAATGTAATGAACAAGAATTTTAGAAAAGACACCAGAGTGGACCAACCTGATCCAAGGCCAATGTTCTGCCAACATCTGAATTAAATTTCATAAACTATTCTTCTCTCCTTTGATTTGCCTACATCCAGTCCAAACTAGCAAATAGTTACCACTCACTCGATGGATGAAAATTATCCACTCCCTATCAATATCAACAACTTCACATGAAAATATCTCAGGAGGCCAAATTATAAAAAATTGACAGTGTGGAATAATAAGGTACGGAGAGAGGGCTGAAGTACCCAGATTTATACTCTTGAGTAGGAGTGTAACGTACCGGATGAAATATCTACCTTGAGTCTGAGTAAAAAGTACAGTCTCTGAAATGTACTGAAAATCATTTTGAAAGGGGGAGTGGCTGAGTGGTATACCCTTTTCTTCTTCGGCTTTTCTTCAATGTCTCCCCCTGACTCTTCATTCCAGTTTCTGATTTAATCCTATCACGATCTCTCAATAAACAATGAAAAAAAAAAAAAACAGGTACTTTTGATTTAATTTCATACCCATAGAGTTCCCATTAAACACACACTCTCACAGAAAATCAACAGAAGCAATTCTTGTTTCAAAAAACAAGATATTTATATAGTCTATAATTAGTATCCTCTTTTGAGAAGGTAAAGCGTACAAGTGCTGATAATGGTGTTGGAAATCTACTAAGTAAAAGAAAAAAGTCGTTAGAAAAATAAACACTTCTAAAAAAGTACAGATACTTGAAAATTCTACTTACACTAAGAGTTTGTACTTCGTTACTTGCCATTTCTGAAGGTAAGATTGGAATTGTTGAATAGATCTGATGCAAACGCAGTTTAATAATAATGTTAGTGATGAACGCAGCATCACAAACCGTACTCCCAACCGAACAGAACAGAACAGGGTCACAGTTCAACTTGAGGACAACAGAGAAATCGGCTGCTACCGTGGACTCCGCGATTTACACTGGAGCGATTAACACTGCATGTTTTCACAACCGCAACACACCGCATTTTTCAAACAATAAAAAAATAAATAAAATAAATTCGCTATATTCCATTCCTTCCTTGTAGACAGCGCAGAGTACAGTTCCCTATTTCCTCACCAAAGACAACTTCCTCCGAGACGGGTTATTCCAACACCGGACCCCGTGTCAGTACAGAGAGTTCTGACTGAACAGCGATGATCCAACACTCAGTCATTGGAAAGCAGAGGAAACGCATCATAATAATTACATCATTACAAGCTAATTCACATAGATAATTCACAATGTCACATAAACAACATTACGTTTTTGAACGACCCAAAGCAATACACATTTATCTACGCGCCATCTATTTCAGAGAATCCGCCAAACCCGTCGCTGGATATAAGCGGAATAAAAAGCAAATTAACAAAACACAGATTTTGACACCAACAATTGTTTACAAAAACAACTCGAACGTTTTCCATTGGCAGCATGAGATGAACCCAGAAAGGCAATGATATAAATACATCTATAATAATCCGCTGTAATAAAGCTAAATAAACCCAGCATCCGTTTCACAGACACCGACCGTTGAGGACCGAAACATCGTTGACGGTTGTCAGTGAAATATTCAAACGGTACAAAATATAACATCACTTGTTGTGGCCACGGTCACTAAAATATTATATCCGTGATCATTCTGGTGTATAAAGTGCCATGGATGTAGGCTGGTTAAGGGTGATAAATGGTGATAAAATCAGCAGCCGGAGCTCTCACCTTGTCGACGCTGCGGCTCAGCTGCTCGGACCGGAGGAGCGTGTGCTTCGGTCGTGGCGGGAAGCAGTGCTGCCAACCGCCACCAGACGGAGCCCGAGAGTTTGGCGCATTGTCCACTAGCCTACTGGGTAATGCAGTTTTTATTTAGTTTATTCGGGTTTTTTTTTTCATGGTTTCTTCTTCTTTTTGTTTTTCGAATTTTCAAGAATTAAGAAATAATGCGTTACGTCAAGGTTAATTAATTGCAAACAATAATTGAAAAACCTGTTGCTTTGTTAAAAAAGAGAAACGAAAAGATATTCACTATAGCAAGAGGTAATCATATCATTATCAATAATACATGCTGCAAACGTGCTGAAGTTACTCACCAATGTGGTCACATGTTCTTCTGGACCAATGGGATGGCTGCTTTCGCTGGTAAATCCAACATGAATTAGTAAATAGAACGGGTTGCGCAGATTATTGAATCGTGCGCTTGTAGGGCGTAGATCTGCACAAGAGCATTTGGGTGTGAAATAGCACAGTGCAACCATATTTTTTTAATAACATGGTGGTTGTGTGCTCCTACCAAATAGACATGATGAAAAATAGTCAAAGACATGACAAAATAAATGGCACTGGAAGTTATGTTCAGACTAAAACTTAAAAATCCTATTTAGGTGCATAAACTAGACACTGCCTCTTATGGCCAGTGCACACCAATGCAACTGCCTGCAACTGCTGGCGACTGCAGTTGCATTGGTGTGCACTGCCCAAAGATAAAAATGGTCAGTGCACATCAATGTAATGGTACAGTTGCAGGTAGTTGCAGGCAGTTGCAGGCAGTTGCAGGTAGTTGCCGACAGTTGCATTGGTGTGCCATGGCCATTAGACCATGTAGAAATAAAATAACTCCACAGACTAACCTTACTCACAACGATAATGACAATAGTCTGTCATGAGCCGCTCGTCCACGGGCGGCACCCAGGCGCCACGCTCGTCCGTGGACCGCACCAGCACAGCTGGCGGCGATCGCAGT
This sequence comes from Bregmaceros cantori, assembly GCA_900302395.1. Classification (NCBI taxonomy): domain Eukaryota; kingdom Metazoa; phylum Chordata; class Actinopteri; order Gadiformes; family Bregmacerotidae; genus Bregmaceros; species Bregmaceros cantori. The sequence goes on along the minus strand of OMKY01240845.1, from coordinate 466 downwards.
CGTCATCGGAGCGGTTCCACGGTTGGCTGTCGGCCACTTTATAAGCGGGCGCCGGACGCTGGCTCAACGCAGCGTCCAAATTCTTCCTCAGCTATCAGCTTAGGTTGACAAGTTGTGCTTTGTATAGTTAGATTGCTACACGCCCCGAGTCTATTGTGTAGCTTAGCGTTAGCCGTCGAGGGATCCAGAGGCTACTTCCCTGCGGCGGACTACACGCGTCCTCTCCACCTTCAACGCGGTCCATTGGCTCTGGACCGATTACCTGGAGATGAGTACTCCTCATAAGACTTTGTAGTTGCCACGATTTATTACGGACATTTATATTATGTGTTCAGAAACTCACATTGTCTGTACATAGTTGGCCTGTGTTTACCTTTGCACTTGTGTGCTACAATTGTTCTTTTGTTTGATTCCTGTGTTTCAGTAAACGGATGACGGCCGGTGTGCCTTTTCTAGTCATCCACAC
>OMKY01240834.1:0-13579 GCA_900302395.1 Bregmaceros cantori | reverse complement strand
TGGTGGACTTTCAAACTTCAGCGTTACTGTATTAACGCCATAACATTCGCTTCCTCGTCTGTCCACAAGATGGAGCCCCAGCTGACAGTGAAAGTTGGATGGAGGCACAACTGGAAATAGTCTCCCAGACATAAAATATATTAAAATATATAGAAAACGAAAAAAAAAAAAAAAAACGTCTTTAACCGGTTTTGTCAATTTCATAATGTTCTGTTTCTGTTCCGTAACAATTGAAGAAATATTTTTTTTTTTTCGTTTCTGTTTCCGTTCCACATAAAATTCCGTGAAATTCTGTTCATTCTTTTTTCGTTTTTCATTTCATTGCAGCACACTGCACCACAGTGTGTACTTGTCTTGCTGTGCGGACAGTGACAATGAGTCCTCCGGGCGTAGCAACCTTTGTGAAGAGGACTTCACACAACGGGGACACGGTGAGTTATTACAGAACGGAACGCTGCCCGAGGGCCTCACGCACCGTTCTGTGATGATGCTCGGGTTGATGGTCACCAGGTCCGTCTTGGTGCCCACGTCAGCCCCGTACTTGTCGTTGATGGGGGGGATGTTGCATCTAGAGAGAAGAAAACATGCTCAGTGGCTGTGTCCCAAATCGCTCCCTATCCCCTACTCCCTATCCCCCATATAGTGCACTCACTTATAGTATCCTCAAAAGAGACCAAAGTATTTCTAAATTAATTGCCACAATCGAAGTCCATTGAAAACCCTAATTCTAATTTGTTAATATGTTAAATATATTTTTTTGCATAAACAGGAGCGAGATGTCAGAAATATTAGTTATGCATAAAGAATATATTTACATATATTTATATATTTACATATAGATATATATACACATCTCCTCATCCTACTGGCACGCTGACCACAGGTTGGGAACATCTCATTACTAAGTGGTCGCGCCTTACTCAACAGCAACTGCCGAGATTTCGGACACTAGAGTCGGCGCCGTTGAAAATTATTATGAATTATAATTATAAAAAATATAATTATAAAATTCAAAAATCATCACAAAAAGTCAAAAGTACTTACATTTATACCTATTTGCCGTGGTCGGTCGCTATTTACTCCCGCCGCGGCATTTTTTGGAAGTTTAGGTCATTTTTAAAACGTCTTGCAATGCATTGTGGGTTATATTACTCCGTCTAGGGTACATCCGATGCTCACTACATTTTGCGGTGCATTGTGGGATACTTTCAGTGCACTATCTAGGGTACATGGAGAATTCGGACACCCCTACAAAATGGTGTGCGCCCTATATAGTGCACTATATGGGGGTTAGGGGGCGATTTCGGACACAGCCAGTGTGTGTGCCTATACGATGTGTGGTATACAACATTTGGGCAGTAGGAGGCATGTCATTAGATGGATGGGTGGATGATGTATTTTTTGATGATAACCATTTATTTGCGTAAACATATTTTCGCTGGTTTTTAAAACCTTGTTGCGCGCTGATAATAGTAGTAACTCAACTAAAAAGATTGTATATAGCGCCAAAATCTCCTCAAGGCACGTGACAAAGTGCTTTTTAATTATAATTTTCACCACTATAGCTTCTGTGTTCTAAGTTGTAACATAAGCGCCCATGGGGGGACGGCGACAGAGAAATAACCGAGCAGTCCACGCGTCCGTTATTTACAAATATTGTCATCCTTCCTGCCCTCCTGTCATTCTATCCACACCTGAGATTGAGTCATAGTAGCGGTAGTGGGGCTACGAAGCGGGACAAGTGAATCCCGCCGCCCGCATGCTACTGGAGGTGCTGGTCCTGCTCAGCCCCGTTGCTGGCGGCCTTACTGCCCACAACTATAGCTGAAACTCAGGCACGGAGGACTAAACACGGAGACCGCCCACCCTTTCTACACTGCTGTTCCGACTGTAGTAGCGCAGCACTGTGTCCCGAGACACGGGGAAACAGTGCATGAAGCTAAAACGAGGTAATGATTCGCGATGTTAGTCCAACACGCTGCACGAAGACCTTTGCAAAATATTTTCAAACTTGTTCCAAGTTCCAACTGTGGACAAGTTGCGAGAGAGACGACATGACGACAGCCATGTTTGTTATTTACCAGCTCTAGGCTAACTCCCAGGACGCGATGTGTCAGAAATGAGTCGTTCATACTTTTTTTCTTTACCGTTTGGGTGAACGAACCAATGGAAAATATTCCCAAATCACTTTAATAATGTGCTGATTCCTTAACTAAATACAATATAATATTAATGATTTTAAAAATTTGAAACCCCCTGACGGAGACGGATGGATATCCTATTGATTGAAAATTGAAATGACTAGATATGTTGAAAGGTTTGATCCAAAGTATGAGTGGTGAAACTGCCATCATTCAGAGAAATTTCTCCCTTCAGTGTGTGCAATCTATGATGCACACACCGTCAGACCTCTCGCTCACACTTCACTGTAAGAAACAAACAAACAAACAAAAAATGTTGTTAATAGATTAATTGATCGTTAATTCTCTCGGTGGTCGACCAAGAAATTTTAACCGAATGCTCATCCCTAGTATGCATATTTATCGAGCTTCCAGCCCCAGGATCTGGAGAAAACCTCTAAAAGACCTTGTACCAATCCCGGGCCACCCAAGGGAGGCTCTGTGAGGAGCTACGCTGGGACAGTCTGTCTGTATCTCATGATATGCCATGCATGTCATCTAATTTCTTGTCATCAGGAACAGTCTTGAAACTTGCTGCTGATTTTAAAATGATTTACCCATGTCAGACATAATGAAGTTAAACTTGACCAGCTGTCTGTGGACCAGCTTGAGTAAGTTGTCCAGTTAAGACCAGATAAAAATAACAGCTAAACCCATATACCAGCTACCAGCTCAAGCTGGTTTTAGCAGTAGCGAAAAGCTAATGTTTTTGTTTTTGCCATCTTCTCATTTTATTGGCAATTTATGTAGCTGGCTTGGAGAAGAAAGTATAATGCTTAGATATAATTTCTTCATAATATTTGGACTTTCAAACATGAGAGTGAATATGTGAAAATGGTCCGCACTTAATGCGTTATTACACACAAGGGTTGCCTCAGCACCACATGTGGCCCCCAGGCCGCTACTTGAATGCCTGCTTTACAGTATAGGCCGTGTGAATAAATGGTGATGTTCCGCCTCCAGTGGTTGTGAGTGTTCGTGCAGCAGCATGCTGTACGTTGTCGGACCGGCATCTTTATTTGGCGGGCAGGCCTCCCTCTCTTGAGAGGCATCTATTTTTGGAAGGCACTGACAATGCCATGCCAGTGAAAGGCAGCCAGCGATAGCCAGGCTCTGGCGGGGGCCAGCGCACTGCTTCAAGCTGCTGGCGAGGGGACAATGCACCTTTTTCATAGCCTGTCGTCGCTTTATTACTGGGGAGAAGGATCTGTGCTTACTCTCGTTAACGGGAAAATTGTCTTTTTAATGTTTTACATTTTATTTTTTCAAATGTCATCTGAACTAAATATTCAGATTTCGATTTGCAAATCAATTAATCTTGGATCCCCTCACTGCAGACAGCTCTGATTCAATGAAGACTTCATTTTGCTGCTCATTGGACCCAATTTCAAACACTTTCTTGGAGTCAAGTCGATTCGTGGGAAGTCATGCAGATGCAGGGATGGTGACCTTATGTGCACTGGAAACAGGAAACAAAAGTGAAATAATAAAACTTGATACATTTATAATTACTTACTTATGCTCTGCGCCCCCAATGGGGCATAAGGCAATGTTCCTCCACCTATCACTGTCCTTGGCAGCCAGTTGTGCAGTGTTCCATGAGAGACCCATCTCCTTTAGCTCTGCCTCTACCGTACTGCGCCAGGTGGTCTTGGGTCGGCCTTGTTTCCTTTTCCCTGGGGGTGTCCTCCGAGGCAATGTCTCGGCAGGCAGTCTTTAAGTAGAGATGGTGATTGGAAACTTCTTACGGAGACTACGGAAATGTTAACATTTATAATAATACATTTTATTTGGTAGCACCTTTCAAGTCACTCAAGGACACTTTACAAAAGAGCAAGAGCAACTAGAGCAATAAAAATGGCAATCGAAATATAATAAGTGAAGATAAGGACAACTAACTAAACAAGCAACTATAACGAATAAGATGTCCTGAAGAGGTGAGTTTTGAGGGAGTCAATGTTACGTAGGTCAGGTGTACGTGAGTTCCAGAGTTTAGGAGCAGAGCGGCTGAAAGCTGTGCTCCGCATGGTGGTGAGGCGGAATGAATGGAGGAGGAGGATCTGAGGGAACGGGTGGAGGTGACAGTATGGAGAAGGTCAGACACGTAGGGATGTCATCTCGGACATAGTATCGCTTCAAGTAACAACCTACACAAGACAATGAGATTTCTGCCTTTTGTCGCGTCGGAAATGTCAACCTCTTGCTGATTCTCAATGTGATGTCATTATCAGCTGACCGATCCCCAGACTTCTTAGACTTCATCAATGCAGGCTTTTCAATAGCTGAGCCTTGCACTTTAACCACAATTAAATTAAGCGGGTCATTATCCTAACGGGGAACAAAATTGAAGCATCTAAAGATCAGGGTAGAGGTAAAGGTACTTTATTTCGTCACACATACATACATGTACAGTGGAATTCATCCTCTGCGTTTAACCCATCCCTGAGGAGTGGTGGGCAGCCGTGTGCGCAGTGCCCTGGGGGCAACTCCAGATTCTGCCTTAAATAGAAGATGGTTAAATAGAAGATGTTTTTGTTGGAGGGGTTCCCGGAGGAAACCCACGCAGACACGGGGAGAACATGTAAACTCCACACAGAAAGGTCGTGTCCAGGTTGGGATTCGAAACCCAGGACCTTCTAGCTGTGAGGCAGCAGTGCTAACCACCAAGCTTTGGTCGTGTAACAACTCGCATATTGAATGGAAATATGTAAAATTTTAAAGTGATTAGTTGCTTCTATCTGCACCGCCGTTGGGTGCTAACAAACTACTGCTGTGTACATAGTGAGTTTCAAATATGACAAAAGTACCCAGATTTCTTCCTTGAGTAAAAGTAAAATACATTTGCACAAATCAACTTGCGTAAGATTACAAAGTACTGATCCAAATGCCTACTCAAGTCAAATTAAAAAGTACAGTCTCTGAAATATGCTGAAAAGTATCTTTGAAAGTAAAGGCTCTGAAATGTACTCCAAAGTATTTTCAAGAGTAAAAAGTACAAAAAAAGTATCGGCATATGTCAGGAAATATGCATTTCGTAGCTTTTCGTGTTAGTGAAAAGATACATATTGTACAAGATGTCACATGAATGCAGTGGTGTTTACATTAGGCTGCATTGCCTGATGCTAATAGTTCTTGATCAGTGCCATTGTGCAACCTAATTAGTATAATTATATCGTCTATAAAAAGTAACAAGTCTGTTTTCGGGACGTAAGGAGTAGACAGTACTGATATTTGTGTTGGAAATGTACAGAGTCATCAGAGAAATTATTAAGTCTAAAGTACTTGATTGGTTTCTTGAATAATGATGCTTAGTACAGTACTTAAGTATTTGTACTTCGTTACTTGCCATCTTCGAGTTCACTGACATAGGCAATATAGGTATGCATCCATTGCAAGATCAAGGAAGAACATACTTTTAGTATAAATGTTAGCCTTTTCCTTCAAGTATTGTGTATATAGCCTATATCTATAAAGAGACTCCAAATGCAAAATGTCCCCTTGGACGGACTGCATAAGGCTTTTGTAATTCAGTGAAAGGACTGTGAAAACTGTGGAAAAAAAATCCCCCCCCCCACACACACACACACATGCACACGCTAATTGCGGCGTTTATCGGGCTGTAATGTGCTGTCGCTAACCTCCGCTGGTGTGGTGCACTCCGGCGCGCCCGGGGAAATGATTGGTTGCGCTGGCCATAGCAACTGGGGCTTGCTACTGACATAATGCATGTTCAGCATTCACTCACACAAAATAATGCATGGCTGCCACCACATCCTCTGTGTGTGTGTGTGTGTGTGTGTGTCTGTCTGTCCATGCAGAATGTCGTTGCATACAGTTGAGTGCATACAGATGTCGGTGTATGTGTGTACAACGCTCCATAAGTGAATGTGTCAGAATCAGAAACGTGATGCGTGATGGTATGGCCATATAGACCCATATTATGTGTTAACTGTTTGTGACTCTGAGTGTGTGTGTGTGTGTGAAAGCCAGTTTATAAGCATTACAGCCACATCCCCACATCATTAATGGCATGAGTGTCTGTGTTTGTAAAGGCACTTTTCCTACTATATGTATTTATTCAATGCTTAGTGTAGAGATGGGGAAAAGAAAATAATCTTTTCATTTGTGCGCATGCACTGAGGCTAGGATAGATTGTCAAATATTCAATTCTTCTGTGATTAATGTTGCAGAGGCTGATTTAATTTTTTTTTCCCTTGTCATGTCAGATGGCCCATCCTTCAAGTCTTAAGCGATGCCAAAAATAAAATACACTAATAATATAAAGCATCACGGTTGGCTCCATGATGGATATCACTAAAACTTGTAACTTTGTAATCATACAACCAATATGACCTATCGGCATCACTTAGCCACAGTGAGTAAAGGATGTGGTTTTGTGTGTGTCTGTTTTTTTTGGGTACAAAGGATACCATTGTGTTGCCAGCAAACCAGATTTATTTTTGATTCATTGATCTGTCCAATATAGATAAATAAATGCAGCCTTTAGGCTTATTCTCCTGTCAAGACTGGCCATTTCCACTATGCGGACACGTACTGAGATATCACAACACCAGGCCTGGACTGGGAGTAGAAATCGGCTCGAGCATTTTTGATTTGGACCGGCCCCCATTAGCGGAGCACATCTGACATGAAATTGATATAAATTAAACACTTTGCAGCATCACGGTTTGAGGTGTAGGGCACTACCGGAGAACTAAACAAAAACGTTAGTTTGAAATGTACATTCACTTTATTTTTACATGACCGTGACATCTACCTCTGAAGGTTATGCCACTGTACAGACTACGCTCAATACACACCCACCCCTTCACTCATAGTCATGTCCATCGTGGCGTTTTTCACTGCTCTCAACTCATGCTGCCAGTTGCATGCTGGGAACTCCACCTGCCAAATACGATTGGATAAGAAGCACATGACGTCATGTGTTTCTCGTTCTTTTTTTTTTCTTTTTTACCATTATAAATAAAAAAACGCAGCATCACCAGCCCTCTAGGGGTGTCGGCCCACTGGGAAAATGCCTGGTGTCTCGATGACAGGACACCACGGCATGCATAAAAGACAATACAACAAGAACACTTGCATCAGTTTAGAAGGCTGAAGACTGGTATATATATATATATATATATATATATATATATATATATATATATATCATGTTTTACACACTTATAACACATTATCACATTGGTGTTGCATAACAAAGGATTACAATACCAGCCATCCTCTTTTACAAATACACATAGGTTTGTATAGATGCAGAACAATCTGATCAATGTTGAGCACTGAGTAGCTTAGTTGATATGTTATTTGTTATAATAATTAAACACTATGTCTATGTAGTAATTAGCTGGTAATTGCTTTAAAACATTTTCAGAATGGAGAAAAGGAGTGAATCCAAACCAACCAATGCTAACCATCTTTACACAGATTTTGACACCAATTTAACGCTTAGTTAGATAGTTATGTATCCTGGTTGATACATCAAATAAATTGTGGTGTCTGTGTGTTAGGCAAAACTCTAATTCTTAATGATGCTCCAATGTCCCCTGTATTTCCAAGTAGGTAATTGCGGTGTATGCAGACATTGTGCGTCCTTGCTGACGTATCGCACACCTCTTTTATTCTCAATTATTGTACATCCTGCACATACATGCGGAACATACACACAAACACGGACACTTCCTTGTTTCCGATAAGACATGGGCATGCGGGTTGGCCACTCTGACATTGTAATGTTATAAACTGCAGCTGGGACACAATGATTAATGTTTTGGTGACGCGGGGAAAGGGAGACAGAGGGGAGAGGGTGGCGGGGAGTGGCCGAGACGGACACAAGTGTGGGAGATGGGAGGGCATGCAAGGGGGAGGAATGAGGAGGAGACTGGGGGTATGTCTGTGTGTGTCCTGGCAACAGGACAGTATGTGTACGGGAAGCGTTGTTGCAGAGAGCAAGGTCGATCAAGGTTTTCCTGCCATGCATGACGACATATTGTGGATGGCTGGAGCTGTGTGTGTGGTGTGTGTGTGTGCCAGTGCATCACACACACTCACAAAGACTACGTGTGCTATCGATTTCCATTTTCATATGTACGCAGAGGGTGACATGCAGGTGTGTGTATTTATGAAGGAGTAATGTCTTCTTCCTCTCCCAGTGCCATGCATTGGTTTGGGTGCCTTTTGCTTGGTTACCGTCCTATTCAAGGAAAATTGTACTTATTGTGTTGTAAATAGTACATTATGTTCAACCCTTCAGTCTCAACAACTAGTGTTAGAATCTATTTAGATTAAAATAGTTATTCCCTGCCGAGTGGAGAGTTAGATGTCGAACCCTGCAGTTGAGCGTTGTCTCCGCAGTATTTTAAACGCCATGTTGTCGACAAAAACACATTAATCGCACTGTCTCAACACTACCGTTCAACATACTGTTTTAATCAATAAATATCGGACATGTATTTTCAGATTGTATAAATAAAGTGAACCATTGGTACAAAAACATTGGTGTATTAAAAAAATATAAATCGCTGTTGATATCAAGGGTTATGTGTTAATTTAATAATTTGTACAGAATGTTTGATGATTGTGATCAAGTTTTTTAATCCGGAATTCCGCAGACAATATAGTGTGTCTATGGTGCTGGTGAAGCAGTCTGCGCTGGCTAATAGACGATGATTAAAGATGTCGTAAGCCAAGGGACACACGCAGTGTATAAAAATAATGTTGAAATTAAAATGCTAGGAATGGTGATCACCAGTCCTGCTCCCTGTTCCTGCTTCAAACATCACTGTGAATCTGAATGATGGAAAATAATGAGTCCTCATTTTTGTCTCGCTCTTTGTGCTTGCCCCCATTGGTCCATGCAAATTAATTGAATCATTGCTGAAAATACAAACCTGATTCATAGAAAATAAATGAATAATAAAGAATACCATAAAAAATAGTAATCTATTTAATTATTTGTGTCAGTAATTAAGTTAATTGATGGCTAGGAATGAATAAAATTGACTCTTTCAAGTTGGCAAAATTAATCTCTTGTAATTTGTCCCAATTTTTTCTTTTCTTTTTTACCGATTAGGTGATTAATTGTTTCAATAATCGACTACTAATTGGCGATTAAAATAATCGTTAGTGCTTACAACGCTAATAGACAGATCCACTGTGTGTACTTGTTGCCTGCATTGGCTAGTCTGTACAGAGGTTAAAAATATCCTGGATCTGTCTGTCTCCTCCTGCTGTGTTATCTATGCAGCTGAGGGAGTAAATCTCTAGAGCCCTCCCCCTCCTCCTGCTCCCCATACTACTATATCCGGTGGCTTGGTCCGGGTGCGTGGGTAGTCGTGTTAACCAGAAATGTTGTTTCTAGAGAAAGAGGAGTCAGCGGGTGGCGTCCCATAGTCATGTGATTCTTGCATAATTTTTGACTTCAGTAGTTTCTGGTTTATAACATGCACGCACACACAAGTGTTGCACTCGCCATTCAGAATTACTCCTATTTGAATAACCTGATAGGTATTATTTATTTGAATTGATTTATTTTGTAAATGTTACGATGTTAATGTTCTTTCATTTTTGTCTTTGAAGTCTTCATGAAAATACGATTTTTTTTTCCCGAGCACTCGTTATAATGGAACCAACTTTCCACGGGTTGTTTAACCCCTGTTACGCAAGTGCCGCATTTTTTTGTTATTTCAAGCATTACTTATATGTAATGTAATGTTCTATTTTATAGTGCTTAATCTTGAAAATGTTCAATTCAATTACCCGTTGATTCATCAATCACTGGATATAATAATGCAATATTCAATAGCTGCACCCTTAGTGATAGAATAATATGATTCCATCACAGTGGACTCAACACTCTGGCTCGTCACCAGAGATGATCAGAGATAGTGCGGGACGGTGGTGACGATCATGCCATTGTCGCACAATGTCCTGGAAAGTACCGTGCCCCTCCCCCGCTGGCTACACTGTTCACTGCACAAGATAAGACAAGTAATAAGACAAGTGATACCAAGCTGAAGGACTGGGGAGGGAAGGAGGGATGTAACCCTACACATACACACACAGACACACTGAGGTCCAAATGCCTTCCAGCTTGTTTCCAATCAGATGGCACTACACATGGGTGCTGACCTAAGACACGTTGGGTCGTCTAAACTACAAACTGGGACACCCAGACGCACAGAGAGAAAGCGAGAGAATGAAATAATTGCTTGCCCCACAGTTTGTTTTACATCTTTTTTTACTGTTTTTTGTTTTCAGTGCCACAGACTTCCATGATCGTCCTCCAGATAACACATACTTAAGACGTCAAGAGACATATTTTTAGAATGTATAGATGTTACCTAGCAAGTAGATATGGTCCTCTCGACATTATAAATTGTGGTGTTCAGGTATCATTTGTGGAGAATACTTGGTGGACCTTCAAATATCAGCGCGTGTTCTAGTGATGACATGAATTAGAAATCACAAAAACGTCCAACGTGCTGAGCGGTGGGGCAGAGCCCCAAACATGTTGCTCTGTGGCACGTTTGGGGCTCGAGCCCTATACATAGCTTAGTTCTCAGCACACACAGCGGCGTGAGATCTCTTCCCCTCACGGTGATATACTGCAGGTCTGCTTGTCCCCGCTCTTCCGGCTTTCACACCAACACTGCCAATAAAAAGAAAAAATGGTGCTTGCACAGAAAAAAAACTAAAAACCTGTTGTTTTGACTCGGTGTTGAGATTAAGAACCCTTTTGAGAATCTGAATTGTATTGATCTTCCAAAAGGGGAATTATTATCCTCATTCTGATTTTCAGCTTCTCTCTTCAATGGACGAATTCCGAACTACAGAGAAGTGACTGAATCAGCCTTCCCAATGTGAATTGTCACCACCTGCAGGCCCAGGGTGGTACTACATACACGCTTTGAGTTAACTTGATTATTGCACCTTTTGAGGCCATTTTTTGTGAAAAGCTCTTGTAGTGAAGTCCTTCTCCCCCCACAAACGTTTATTGAAACTACTGCTTCATGGCGGTGTTTCACTGGCCGAGTAGTGCAAGCCGTTGCAAAAAAAAAAACATGACTTGTCTACAATATGCAATTAATCAAACCACAACCTTTTTGTAGAGCGCGGGAGAGAGACTAGAAATACATTACACAATCCACTGGCAATAATAAATACAAGATTTTACGTTCTGGGATTCTGCCTCGGTGAATTAGCCAAGTGAGCCAAGCTCACGTTTTTACACACAGACACGCACATTCGCACACACGCGTGCACACACACAGATCGGGCAGAAAGACTGATGGTGGGCCGATTGGAAGTGCCGTGTGATAAATGCATGTTAGTTCAATCTCCCAGGTATAGGCGGATCGTCTATTAAGCATTTCTCACACTGGCTGTAAACACTTATGGAGCGTGGCCATGAAATACTGCTGCTCAGGTTAGCCTGTGAAAAATGAAACGCTCTTAAGCCCAAGCCACTCGGGGTATTTTTAGATTGAAGAAGAAAAGAATATCAACTTCTGTTTTGTTTGCTTTTTTTCCTCCTTTTTGTACAATACGGGGTGAAATGGTGCACCTGAAATGTTGGTGTACATTCTTCTCGACGCTTTCAAAAACAATATTTTCACAACAAAAAAATTGTACTGATGTTTGAAGGTCCACTAAAAATTATGTACACACATATTTTATTTATTTTTTAAATGTTTTTTTCCAGCCCATTCAGGCTGCTTTTTCCAAGCTTTATTTATTAGGGTTAGCGGAAACAGGTGAAGATCGGGGGCAGACATGCGGGAAATACGTCAATGGCGAGATTCGAACCACCGACTCACTGCGCCATTGAGGCATATGAATGCTTTGCAGCGCTCTGCCTAACCAACTGAGCTATTGGGCAGCACGTACACGCATATTTTAAAATAGTGCTTCATGATATAAAATGCTGAGTCAAATTATGTGGCAGTCCTTGACACAAATGGACAAAAAATGGCAATATCATCTAGAAATGAGCTTTTGTAGTTCTCCTTGTTCTGAGTCAGTAAGGTGGCTATACCGTAAATTTAAATGAATGATTTGTACAGTTATTCTGATATATAATCTGTGTTTTTGAAAGAAATATGTTGCCAAGAGGGATCTGCCTTGAATGCAAAGAAAGCTGTTTCAACTGAAAGGACTCTATAAGCAGCTTGACAACAGCTGGGGGCGCCAGCCAAGTTAAAAGTTAAGACATTACATTTCGCTCTTGAGCAATATTGAGAAGTGAGTCATGTAGGCATCTCGGGGAAAATCCCACGTTCTTCATATTTTTTCCTGCTTCCTTGTTTGCTTACAGTTCAAGTGCTTTTTTTCGTCCCTTGATTGGAGTTAACGTCAGGATTGCAAATTGGTGACGCAGAGCAGCTGAATGATATTCTGTGTTTGAAATAGCAGTCATTATCTAAATAGGTGCATTTTTGATGGCGATGAATGCACTTAGTGACTCTCCCACATCTCTTTGTTGTGTGGTAATCTGCCAGTACTACGGTGTAAGGTCCATCTTGTAAATAGTAGTATGCATTCGACACTGACTGCTAAAGCTGTATCCCAGAAACGTGATAGAAGCATCAATAAACCCCAGAAATATTGTAGAGCCATGCTTGCCCTAGGAATTGTCACGTTGCAGGGGCCATTACCTGTTGGAATTGTGACATCATAGGGGCCCTTTTTGTGTGCCGTCAAGCTTTGTATGTTATGTGGCAAGTGTGTATGTTCAAGACAAATTTCCCTCGGGACAAATAAAAAGAATCTCAGTAAATCCACCTCCTACAGAGTGTTGCCATACAAGATTTTCTGCTATTTTCTGTTATCACACAAAGGAAAAAAAAAAGTCTTGAATGATATTATGCTTTATGTGAAATTAAACATACATGCCTTATCTTAAAGATGGGGTGACATGCTGAATATGAAATTGTCAAATTTATGATATTTTGCCTCTAAATGAATAAAAAACATTTTAGAACGGTACAAAATCTCCCAAAAAATTGTAATAGTCATGTTTGGCGCTAAAATGAAGAAAAATAATAAATTAACAAAATAATCGAATGTATTAGGTTGAAACTGCATTTTTCTTTTCAAACGAAGAAGCGCTTCAACGTGCAGTCCGAAAACAGACCCACCCCCTACCACCACCACCACTTGCGCCTATGAATTAGAGGGGCTGGGCAGCAGAGATGGACTGTTTTACTTTTGGAGTACATTTCGCTACTCGTTACATTAACTTGGCTTTAGCGACACCCGTTGGGAACTGTTGGCACATATGTTGATGTCATCTCTCTCTCTCTCTCTCTCTTGGGCGCTCTCTCGGTCTCCCTCTCGGTCTCTATCACTCTCTGTCTCAGTCTCTCTCTCTCTCTTTC
>OMKY01240831.1:0-14307 GCA_900302395.1 Bregmaceros cantori | reverse complement strand
CACTCACGCACACTGCAGATCACCGCGACATCGCGCCAAATCCCCCCACTCTACCCAGCCCGCCCCAACAAATAAAAAAACTCCTCATATTCGACCCTTACCTCTGAATTGTAATCCGTGGGGCGCCTCCACGGGGAACGAAAATACGCCTATATGACGTGCAGCCGATGCCTGCACGGCAGGGTCTTCAACCCCCCGCCCCACTCCCCCGGGTGCCACGGGGGAGGGCACCTGGGGGAGGGTGTCCTAACTTTGGAGGAGAGGAGGAGGAAGCCTGTTTCCGCGATATCTGACCGGAGCAGTGACCACCGACCACTCGAGTAGATATTTGCACTGACCACCGCATATAATCCGAATACTAACACACTCCTTTTCTGTACTCTCTCCCTGCATGCACATACACACACGCACGCACACACGTAGTAGTAGTAGTAGTAATAGTAGTAGTAGTAGTCTGTTAGTTTATATTTGTGAGAAAAAGTTTGCCACGCGTTTGACAACACACCATATACACAGTGCAGCGAGTCAAAGCCACGCCCCCATAGCAGCCGGTTATGGAATGTGTGGAATGCTGCCTGCTATGTAACCATCGTATCCGCCTCATATCAAGCCGATATCAGTTTAGAAAAATACTCATTATTCATTTCTCTACGTTCTGTAAATGTTTTGGAGACTTTATCGTCATGCTAGGAATATGAATATAAACGTCAGTAGGCGACAATGGCCAGGAAAGAGTTAATGAGCACAAGCATTATCCTTAAGCCTTTCAGTAATTAGAAAAAAATATCTTAAGAAATATAATTGATGTCTAGCTCAAAGTGAGCTTGCCTTACTCAAGTAATTCAAATTGCTGTCAAATTACAAATTCTGTCAAATTACATTTTGACAGAATATACTTCATTACTAAAATATCTGCGAGTTGGAACTATATGCAGAGATGGCAAGTAACGAAGTACAAATATTTGAGTGCTGTACTTAAGTTGTTTTTTTTATGTATCTGTACTTTTAGAAGTACAAGGACTTTTTACTTGTACAGAGTAGATTTTTAACAAAAAGGGCTGCAATGGTTAGTAACAAAAACATCTACTCCATACTTTTCCCGAAACAGGCTTGTTACTTTTTTTGCGCACCGATGGTAGGTGGTAGCGATATGTATAGTGTGAATTAGCCGGCGGTACTGGCAACAGACGTTAATTTCAATGTTCGGCCGGGAAATTTATGAAACTTTCATGAACCTGAAGTAAGTTAAGCTAGGTTTTTAACAATTCATTCAAACATTCTTTATTTTTTTTACTTCGTACTTCACACTTTCAAAAATATTTTCAGAGCCTGTACTTTTAACTCTACTCGAGTAGATATTTAGATCAGTACTTGGCAGTCATACTCGAGTTGTTTTTCACAAATGTTTTTTACTCTTACTCAAGTAAGAAATGTGGGTACTTTTTTTTATCTCTGACTACATGCAAACATGGTGAATGCAGCTGCTCTGGTACTAATTCAGTATAATAAGTAAATACAGATATTAGATTATTTCTTGGCACGGAAAGGAAATGCTGCAGGCAGTTATTGTGCGCTCAGGGAGCCTCTCTTCTCGTCGCACTAATTTTACTTCTCTGAGCTACTGGTTGGCTGTTGCTAGGTTACCAAGGAGACCCCGCCATCCCGTTCACCCCCCCAACAAACCCCCACAGCCCACCACCCCTGCCTCCTTATTTCCTTCAGTTGGTGCAACAAAATAATTGTATGCTGTTGGTCCGTCAGCACCGGGTGGAACCAAATGGCAGATCACGGGAGGCTGTGTCCGGCGGGGAAATGGGGCGGGCACGACGGGTTTTAGCAGCGCATGCCTGCCTGAGCACCATCATGGTCGTAAAGGACTGTAATCAGATTACAAAAAATAGTAACTGTCGTTGTTCTGGTACTTTGGTACTACATGTACAGTGGAATTCATTTGTTCCTTTCCTCGGATGTCGTGAGCAACCATGGTGCAGCGCCTGGGGGCCAACTCCAGTTGGTGTGTACCTAGAACATGCTTTGGTGGTGAGGGGAAACCGGAGTGCCGAGAGGAAACCCACATACAGAAGGGAAGCACATGTAAAACACGGGGTCTTGTTCACGACTGAGGCAGAGATGGAGTGAGAGATCAACGGACGTTGGTGCGGAATCCGTAGTGTAGTGTGGGCAGGGTGGCTGGACTCTCCGTCAGAGATAGGGTGAGAAGCTCGGGGCGTATTCAAACCGCATTTTGAATTTGTCGTGGGTCGGTTCCTGAATGCAGTGCAGGTCGTTTCCCACGGGTTCAGACGGAGTGTTCAACACCCGACATACATTTGTAAACAGCTCCAGTGTATGCTGCAGCCACTTGCTGATTGGATAAATATTAGCCAATCACAAACCGGGAGAAATGACGCCGATAGGCCGCCTTGCGGCGCCGAACATTTCTATTTTTTGCGCGTGCGTGCGGCACGTTCGCTGTGGCCCAAACTTAAAATATCGGAAAAGAAAAGACAGATAATTTTAATACTGACAGACCTAGGTGGAGAGGGAAGAGAGAGAGAGAGAAGTCGTACATAATAATGCACTAATGGCATGGGTGTGCGATTGTGAGTGTCTTCCTCTCCTCCTTCCACCTGGAACTGTGCCTTGAAGGATTGTTTTTGAGAGTCCTTGGGATCTCGTGACATGTCCGTACCATTTTACGTTCCGTTTTTTGACTTTTTGTTAGTAGATCTTCTTCTTGTCGTTTAACGGCGATCGACACTTGACTAAGCAGGTCATTCACGACGGTTTTACAAAAATTCCAGGGCAAGCTGCTCCATATGGTCCGATGGCTTGTGTCATTCTGGCTTTCACTTCTTCATTGGCGACATGTTCTCTATACGAGATGCTGAGGAGCCTGCAGAAACATCTCACCTCTGTGGCCTGAAGTCTTCTCTCTAGTTTGGCCGTTAGGGTGCAGGTCTCACAAGCGTACAGAAAGATTGACGTCACAAGTGAGTTCATCAGTCTGATGTTGGAGCTGGTGGAAATGTTCTTGTCTTGCCAAATTGTCATGAGTTTTACTAGAGCCACTGATCTTTGCTCTAAACAACATGTGGATACCACTCGCCTCCACCCGGCTCAAGCCACAGTGAGTTGAGACAGTAGGATATTTTAATAGTATTAACGACCGTATTAAACTCGTTGAAGATATCCAGGGGTTTTGATGTGCCTTGCAAGGCACATTAAATTGCCATCACTTGAACAAATGTATTGGTATTTAATGTTTTCTAGAGCTATTATCTAGGGCTGTACGATTTGGCTAAAACATAAAATCCCGTTTTGTTTCTTTGAAATGTCGATTTTCGTTTTGTTTCCGATTTCTTGAAAAGAAAAAAAAAAGGACAAAATATATCAAAAGTAGAAGTTCCGTATTTCAAACTTTGCAAATGGTATCCATTTGAGTAGAGACACCTCACCCTTTGGTTTAGGATTAATACAATTACAACATTGACGATTTCACTTTTTCCAAAAGCCTGTGAATAAAATAATCAGATTTCAATTTCAAATCGATTTTTTTGCACAGCCCTACTATCATCCACCCTTCCAGTTTACGGTCATTTTGCGACACCATTTCTCTGATCGATTTCTCGCATCTAACTGTTCAGACAGCCTGACGGTGAGGCTCGTCGACTAAGCGCCGTCTCCTCACAGTTACAGCTCTGTTAATGGAATCGGTTCTAGCTCGTCAACACGATGACGCTTAGTCAAGCTTCACCTTCTCAGGCTAAGCTCCGATTTTCCAAGCCTCATTGATGGAATAGGCTCCTGTTGTTTCTTCTTTTGTTTGGTCAACAGCAGAAGAATGTTGAGCTGAGCGCCAACAGGTGTACCTTCTTTTGTTTTGTTGTTGCACGAGGACTAGTCCTAAAAGTGCCTAAAGGCAGTGTTGTATCCCAACTTGTTCAAAGAACGATCAAGAACTTCATATTTTAGGCAAACGTGAACGAAATGTTCAATTATGCTTGATGAACGTATATTTGTGAACGCACTCTTTTTTTAGGTTAATGAACGGAGTTCAACATTAGCTCAGAATTAGTTCGTATCAGATTTCAAAAGCCTTCCGAACAATAACGCAGCAATAAAGCAAAAAAATACACGTTCCAAACTGCACCGTTTCTATCCACCTCTGAGAATCTAACCCAGGCCCTAATCTAACACAACGTTAAAACAGTTACATATTATCTTTTGTTCTGCTTGTACATTGTCAATAATGTTGACAAATTATAGCTGACAGCAATGTAAAAAAATAACGAAAGAATAACTAGAAAGTTAATTTTGGGGGACCACGTGTTCTTAGCTAAAAATATTGACCCATGAATGACGAAGGAACAAATTAATTTTACTGAACTAGAATTTGAACAAGTTCCCGTTGAAAGTGAACTTTCCCAACACTGCGTAAAGGTTACTTTTCAGGTGAGGTGACTTCGCATGACCGCTATTTTCGTTTAGCACAGAGTATACTATTTGAAACACTTCTCTGCCGGAAATTTGTGCACTTTGGGAACACAACAAAGGACTTTCAGAGACATTGTGATGTCATGCTGTGTCATGCGAGGAGACATGAAACAACTGAAGATGGGAGTATTGTGATGTCATATATACAACTATGTCAGCGCTCGGCCTTAGCATGGTGTATAAATAGGATTGCGGGCGCACTCCGGTGTTGTCAGAGTGGTGCTGGCTGAGTGGAGGGGGTGCTCGTAGGTAAGACACCATGGGAAAGAACCAAGTGTGCTTCCAGTCAGCACTCAGAACGAGACTGAGGCAACTCACTAACTCTTGCAGTGCCTGCCATCTTAACTCATTCACTGCCAGCATACATTTCCCCTTAGCCCCTGGATTCCCAAATCTATCCCAATCAAAATCACATTGACAGAAGTGGTCATCTTTCAAGGCTTACAGGAGGGCTACATAACAGGCGGCCCGCGGGCCAAATCCGGCCCGCCAACCATTGTTTTCTAGCCACCAGAGCAATCCTAAAAAAAAAAAAAAAATTGGTCAAACGTGTTTTATCTATCTGAGATTCTGTTCCTTACCTCAACAGATACACTGTAAATGTGTTGTAGTTTAAGTGAGCGGTTATTTGTGTGTTGTTGTTTCAGATGTTGATTGTTACAAACGCGAAAGCACCATTGTGGCGCAGAATTGAAGACATTTTTAATGGGAAGTATGCTACTTTGGGGGGTTGAAGGGGTTGGTGCATTCCGGCATCTGCTCCGGCCCCTGGCCCATTGGGCTTCTGACAATGCCCTCTGAGCAAGTAGTGGAATAGCCCTGGCTTATAGGTTCACGGAATCAACGTGCATTCTCTTATTTGGACGCATGAGAGCGATACAGTTGCCTACACTATGTTTGTATATGTATGCGTGCATACATGCACGTCCTTGCGCAAGAGGGAGCCTGCCTCCATAGCATGTGAGCGTGCGCGTCTATGTGTATATGGACTGGCATGTATGCACACATGCACACACGCGCTATGGAGGCAGGCTATGAACACCGCGTTTCGATTTCGATACGAAAGTTATTACAATATTTGAGAGAACAACGGCAGTTTTCGTTACAGCAGATGATCCGATATAAGGCGCGGCGGTGTCTTGCTGATAGATTGCTGATCACTAATAGTTGACTGCCCCTCAAAAATTCCCCACAAATGACATCTCAACACATCAACTGATAATGTAAATACAATGATTTTTAATTTCTATGAAAAACACGTGATTACAATTTTTTACCTCACTCGCTCTTTACAGATTGAGCCACTGCGGCTCACAAAATCGCAATGATTATTAATCTGAAACGTTGTTGATATTGCAAACGTTGAACAACATATTCAACACATTTAAACAGAGGAGTGGCCAAACAAGGAAACGATTAATCACTGACGATTAATCAATTATCAAATTAGTTGTCGAGTAACTCAATAATTGATTATCATCGGATAATCAATTAATCAGTTGCAGCTCCACTTCAGACATCTAACAAAAGTTTGTCATCAGAGGGCAGTAGAACTCTACACCTTTACAATTCAAAAAAGATGCTTGCAATACATTTTAGGCCATATCGGCCAGAACTAATTGTGTGAATTGGATAGGGAAGTTAAAAGAGGTGCAACGGATCGAGAGACTCGTGGTTCGGACCGATCCTCGGTTAAGAGCTCACAGATTTTTCGGATCTTCACAAAAAAAAAAAGGACTAAATTAAACATATGTTTCTCTTTTGCTTATTAAAACAAAATATATGAAAAACATTTCAAAAGGACAGGGATAATATCTTGTTTTTAACATAAAAAACAGTAAACAGCTTAAAGTGCACAAATCTTCCATGAGAGTGTCTGAGTGACATGACAAGTCAATAACGCACATCCTCATGTTCTTAAACAACATGGAGTAGAAGTTAAAGTGCAATAACTTTCATTGCACATCTCTAATGTGTAAATGTCCTATGGTGATCATCATCTCTGTTGCTCTGGCTCCATCTGGCGGACAAAAATCGGTACTGCACGTGCCTTTTTAATTTATTTTATTATTGTGGTCCGCGGTACACGTGTGTGGGCCGTGGACCACACGTGAACCAAGCGGATCACGGATCAACAGCGATCCGTTGCACCCCTAGAAGTTAATAGGGAAGTTAAGTCAATTGTGCTCGTTTCTGTTTAGACTGAAAGGCGGCAACTACGTACACATCATCATGGTGTGGCTCAACAAACCCTCAGACTACGCAAGCTGGGAGACCCAGTTGGCCATCACTGCGGCCCTGGTGGGATCAGTGACCCACGGCCAGCTGTGGAGCCTTCTTCCAGTTCGCGATGAGATCATCGCAATCGTCGAAGGCGTATTCCCCGGCGCGCTCTCCATTCTCCTGTCAGCCACCGCCTGTCTGGCGCTCCTCCAAGCACCGATTGGGCTGGTATCCAAGAAAAATTTGGGATATGCGGTGTCCTTGGGAGGGCTGCTCATGTCGCTAAGTACAGCCTACATCCTCCTCCTAAAGGAGTATGCCAATGAGAAGATGTTGTCTATATGGTGGATGCTTGCGGTGATCCTCACTGCGGTGAGCACAAACCTGGCCTACATGGCCACTGTCTACATGGTCCTGAGGTGCTACAAACGTGGAGCATACAGCGTCTTCAATGTCTGGTGCATGGCTGAGGGGCCTACCATGATGTTTGCCTACATGCTGTTGGCCCAGTTCGGCAAGGACCTACACATCTTACGAACCTGGACTTGGTGGCACCAAATGATATGCGCGTTGTGCCTCCAGTTCCTGATTGCCGCCTGTGGCCTGTCACTGCAATCATCAACCAACCAAGCAAAGGATCTCGCCGTTGCAGAGGATCTCGCCGTTGCCAAACAATTTGAGTGGGACGCTAGTGTGCCATCGTGCAAGGAAAGGAAGCGAGCGGCCCGGTTTTGCTACTTTCTGTCCACCGGGTTGAGTTCGGCAAACCTGATAGGACCTGCCATTCACACAGTCACGGCAAGCAGTAGACTCATCCAAACAACAACGTTTTATCTGAGCATAGGCAACTTTGTGGGCCGTGGAATCACGGCTCTGCTTATGACCAGACACAAGGATTGGATGTATGATAATCTGACATTTCTGGTATTTGTCAACGTGATTTTGGTTCTGCCCCTGTCCATCATACTGTATGTGAATTCAATTGTCTGGGAAATTGTCGGCAATGCCTCTTACAGTGCAGTGTTTATTTTCTCTCTGTTCACGTACAGTAGCGCCTCTGGTGGCCTGAGCGTGGCTGGCCTTGCAACATTGGCGGATGTCGAGTCGCTGAAGGAGCCCAACAGTGTCATCCTCTACTTCGTCTCACAGGGCCTCGGGATGGGTTTGGCCTGTTTCATGGAGACCTGGGCATGTATTTTTCCAAGGGCAGGCCATTATATTCCTTTCCTCCATGTATTCTTTCAAATACTCAGTGCTGCTTCCCTGATGTTGACCGATGACTTGATGTACAGCCATCTTTACAAAAGGGACAAAGTTGAATTGCCTGTGAACGTTGTCATTGTGGGCCCCAAACCTGGACCAGCAACAAAAGTCACTGTGGACCCCAAACCTAGACCAACAACAAACGTCACTGTGGGCCCCAAACCTGGGCCAGCAAAACCCGAATGCCAACTAGAGAGAAAAAATAACTTGAAACAAGACCCTAACTAGGGGTGCACTGATCACGTTTTTTTGATCCCAATCCTTTCATTTTAGCGATTGGCCGATCCCGATCTCCGGTACAGAGTCCCGATACCGAGTCGCGATCCCTGATACCGAGTCCCGATACAGACTTCTGATCCTGCAAAAATTAGTTGTACCCAAAACTATTTGGCACAATTGTCAATTTCAATAATAGTCAACGTGAATAAACAGTCATTTGGCTCCCCAACTCATTTACCGATCCTGATTGGGACAAAATCACAAGATTTTCCAGATCCTTGGAAAAAAGTCTGATCGGCCCCCGATCACCGATCTGAGGATCGATCATTGCCTTGATTTGGGGGCAGCCTCTCAGTTGTCTGGTTGATAGTCTACCATCGGCTAACATTCTCCCTCTGCCAGTTGCTCCATACCCCAGTCTTTGCAAAGACAAAGGAAGCCATGCAGAAAATGTACAAACCCAGGACTCCCATGAACCAAGAGCTATATTGAGGGATGTCATCTCTTCAATCGCAGATCTCTGTCATGAGCACTCGCTTTCCCTCTGCACCTGCCCTGTCTGCACTCCTGCCATCTCTCCTGCTCCCTGATCACCTCCCCTGCTATATAAGCCAGCCCAAGTCCTGTGTTCCCTGTCAGATTGTCTGCTCACATATGCTCCCGTTTGTGTCTGACTCCCCACCTGCCCGATTGTCCCTGGACCCTGCAACCCCAGCCTGTACCACCACCTTGCCCGGCTGCCTGTTGGACCCTGTCAGTTTGTCTGGTCTGTTCCCCTGCTTTGATCCTGTGTTTGGCCTCTGTTTGATTAGAAATTAAACTCGTTCTGAGATCTGTGTTCATCCTGGTCCCTGACATCGCATAGAAATGGCAGCACTGAAACCAATGACAATAATCAAAAGCAGATCTCTATGCTCATAAAAAGGCCTCCCCATATCACCCTAAAAAGCATTAGTCAATGGTAAAAGCAGAGGTAGACAACCCAAAGTTGGTGCCACAGCATCTACGAATGGTCAGCACTCGACGTACCCATGCGAAACGGAACACCACTGGACCAGTGACTCTAGTTAAGGATACAGCTACAAACGGAGAACAATAGTTGATCAATCACAGCTCCCAAAGTTCCCAAGAAGAGCCTACACTCTATCGAGAACAGCACACTCTGCTCCTCAATGCCCAAAGACTTCCAACAGCACCCAATTCCTAAAACACCCCTAATGACTACAGCTCAACAAGCCTATCGACTTAAGTGCTCTACGGTCGCTACAGTCTACAATCTCTAATGAATACCGCTTCCTACACTCCCTACAGCTCCCAATCAACTACTGATCTGGGGGTCCTATGTCCTACAATCTCTACTGACGAATCCCTTCTAGGCCCTAGACTACTGCCTACAGCTCTCCCTACTACTCCCTAACACCTTCCCGTTTCCCTCTGATACTGCCTCCCTAGAATCCCCCATGGGCTCAAGCCTCCCTAGCATCCCCAACACAACCTGCACCTATCGCTGCAGACACTCCCTACCATCTCCCCATTCCCCTCATATTTCTTTTCTTTAGGTTCAAGGAGTGCTGATACTCCCAAAAAACAATTAAAAGTGAATGACCCAAGAGACTGTGCATGTCTAATCTGCATTGCCATTTGTATATTTAGTTAGACAGAGATGGATAGATAGCCGTTACCAAGTTCATCCCAATGGCTACATTATATTTTGTTGGTTTAGCAAGAAAGACCAAGTTCTAATCTTAGAAATCTCCCTAGCACTTGGTCCTTACGTTTTGAGCTGCAACCGATTAATGTATTAATCGATTATTGAAATAGTTGCCAACAAATTTGATAATCGATTAATCAGCAGCGATACATCGTTTCACAATCTGTTGATGTTGTTCTTAATGCAAATTTTTCAGTGTCAACAATAAAGACAAGACGTAAGCTTGCACGAAAGCTCAATATGTTATAAATTAGCATGGAAGAGTAGGTTCTTTCATGCCATTACTATAAAATGTAGATAACGAGACAGCAAAATGTTTGTAATATTAATATTGCAAACGTTGAATGATGTTTCATAATCATAATTAATGATAATAATCGGAAAAATTAATCAATTAATCGGCAGTAAAAGTGGCTGATGAATGGATGATCAAAATAAACGTTAGTTGCTTTGAAGTGGTGAACAAGGGGTGAGATTGGGACAGCCCACTAAGTGCCACCCCTTGCATCTGCTGTCTATTTCAAAGCCAGATATTTTGAATTTGCAGTAGTATGTAAACATAATGCAGTTTTACCATAGAACCAGGACAGCATGTTATTCTGAAGTACACGTGAGACTGGCAAAGCCATCAAAAGACATATTTTTGTTCTTCTGTTCAGATCAGGGCTACGAACCGGTTCAAGGAACAAAAACGAAAAACCGAAAACGAACAGAATTTTACATTTTATTTCCGTCCACTTTCACTGTCAGTCATCAAGCCCCATGCATCTGGGGCTCCAGATCTTGTGGACAGGGGGAAATTAATGTAATGGTGTTTGCACATTAATACAGAGGCCACCAAATATATTCTGTATAAATTATATCTAAACTTAACATTGCAAAATATAAGGAACTTTAAGACCAAACTTTAGTTTGTTGCATTCCAAACCGGTTCAGGACCGATATTTTGGTGGCTGAGCTGGAACGAAAACGTTAGACCTGTCTGAACAGAACATTATGAAAATAATTTTGTTTTCAAGCCCTCGTTCAGATATAATTCGTAGAGAATCTTTGGTGGACCTTCAAACATCCGAGCAGAATTAAAACGGTCGATTCAGAAATAATTAAACAATCTTCTCAGCTCACATCCTGTGAGACCTACCGAGCGTTTGTCTTTTCCAGACACATCTGAGATCAGTCAGACGGAAATCGGTGGTTCTACCAGCGGGGCTGTGGTTATTTTTAGCCTGCTAAAGTCATCTGGAACAACAGAAAACAGCAAGAAGCCTACTGGGCGCACCAAGCCGACGCAGAGACACACACACACACACACTTTTAATATATAACACGCCTGTTAATTATTTTAAAAATCCAGTTGAGAACAACCAGGGCTTGAAAACAAAATTATTTTAAAAATGTTCCGTAAGGTTCAGGTAGGCCTATGATTAACGTTTTCGTTCTCGGAAACGTTTCGCCACCAAAATATTGGTCCTGAACCGGTTAGAACGCAAAAAGTCTGTTCGTTCTTAAAGTTCCTTATATTGTGAAATGTTAACTTTGAATATAGTTTATACAGATATTTGGTGGACTTCAGTGCAACTGTATTAACGTGAAAACCGTGTTTAAAACGCCATTACATTCACTTCCTCGTCTGTCCACAAGGTGGAGCCCCAGATGCATGGGGCTTGATGACTGACAGTGAAAGTGGACGAAAATACAATCCCAGACATAGGATATGTTAAAATATATAGCGAATGGAGAAAAAAAAACATTTAACTGGTTTTGTGGATTTCATAATGTTCTGTTTCTGTTCCGGAACAGTTGTAGAAATCTTTTTTCGTTTCCGTTTCGGCTCCTCGTAAAATTCAGCAAAATTCTGTTGTTTCCAGTTTACGTTCCTTGAACCGGTTCAGAGCCCTGATGACAACACAACTGATGAGATTCTAGATTCCAATCACCAGGGTTTGAAGATGACTTTTCAAAAGTAATCACTTGGTCAGAAGTCAGTCATACAAACTTTAAATCAGCAACAATCACATCACCACTTTTTAATAGAAAAGTAAAGGAATATTTTCCATTACTTAAATATTACTTAAAGATGAGGTAAACTTTTCCACCCCACGGTGTCCAACCGGAGAAGACTCTCCGGTCCATTTTGTAGTATCAGCTGTGTCATTGTTATAATGTGTTGAACCAGATGCTATTTTAAGAGACAGTCTGGCACCAGATACAGTCAATGCCTTCACTAGCTAGTAATACTAACTGGAATACTCAGACAGCATTCACAGAAAACGCATAATAATGTGCAGCAGAGTAGCTGACTCGGTTAGGCAGAGCGCTATCACATATGTTGTATTGTCAATCAGAACCAACACATCGTCCACGCATTGCACATCTCTAGATGCTTGCATTGGGTCTGGGAAAATCAGGCTCACTGTCGGTATGGAAGACGTGGCGGAGTTTGTACGGGCTACGCAAGACGTGGGCGGAGTTTGTACGGGCTACGCAAGACGTGGGCGGAGTTTGGTGGTCACGCCTCAACGCCGCTTGTCCCACCTACTGCACTGTGACTGGATAACACGATTTGATTGACACGTTTCTTTACGTTTTCCGATCCTGGTTTCACCAGACCCAATGCAAATGTCTAGCGGTGTGCGATGCGTGGACGATGCGTTGGTTTTGGCTCACCAGGCTAAGCTACAACTGGAATACTCAGACAGCATTCACAGAAAACTTAAAATAATCTGCTGCTGAGTAGCTGACTTGGAGAGGCAGACCGCTGAAAGGATCGCATTTGTTGAGTTGTCAGTGTTGATAGACGTACCAACATTAGCCCCGTTTACATCAAGACATTTTTTTTGGAACTGATTAAATTTAGGCGGATCAAATATAATCCGCTTCACTTGTATACACGAGCACTTACCAATCGGATCCATGTTTACGCCGCGTTTACAAGGTCAGACTATGTATAATATTGTTATGTGGGAGCATAGCGTTCAAAGAAGTCTCGCCGAACTCCCGCGAGAGTTCCCTTGTGCCCACCATTTTCCAAGCGGGCTTGAAGTTTACCTCTACCGATCTATCTATCGATCGATAGATAGATCGATCGATAGATTGATTGTCACAGTCACCACAACCACAACAACGAAAGTGACACCCTTCATGCAGCCATAACAGGCAAACAGCGGAACACTAACACAATCATAGAAACAATAAAATAATTAAAATGCTACATAAAAACATACCAGTTATGTGGCGAGTTTGGTGTTCTGTTGCGCTAACATTCACCCCGGCTCTCTGCTCGCATAATGCTCACCCCGGGTGACGTCGATATCCGTGCTACATGAAGCGGGTCTATTACTTCTTTGCGCTTCGCTGCGAGATCGATGGCGTTCAACTTAAATGCGGCGTCATATGAAATCCGTGTTTGTTTTCCATGATGATCCATGAGGGATTTGTAAAAAAAAAAAATAACTGTTGTAAAACTCTCCGTGTCACACACTTCATGTGCCGTGCCGTCTAACTTCCGCTTCCGGTGCAAAGTTTCCCAGGACACGCCTACCCCATAGCTCTGATCTAGAGGCCGGCAAGTAGCCTTTGGCGGCCATCTTGGAAAGGCCGGCTTGTGACTTCCAGCGGCGTTTTTTTTTTTTAATTTTATACTAACGCGCCGGTGAAAAAAAACCCAGAATAGCCG
This sequence comes from Bregmaceros cantori, assembly GCA_900302395.1. Classification (NCBI taxonomy): domain Eukaryota; kingdom Metazoa; phylum Chordata; class Actinopteri; order Gadiformes; family Bregmacerotidae; genus Bregmaceros; species Bregmaceros cantori. The sequence goes on along the minus strand of OMKY01240831.1, from coordinate 718 downwards.
CACCGCCTTATAAGCCGCATAGTTCAAAGTGGTGGAAAAAAGTAGCGGCTTATAGTCCGAAAAATACGGTACTTGGATTCGTCATGAAACAGCAGAGATGGCAAAAGTGCCCACATTTCTTACTTGAGTAAGAGTAAAATACATTTGTGAAAAAACAACTCGAGTACGACTACAAAGTACTGATCCAAATATTTACTCGAGTAGAGTTAAAAGTACAGGCTCAGAAATGTACTCAAAAAGTATTTTTGAAAGTAAAAAGTACAGGCTGTAAAAATTACCCAAAAGTATTTTTGAAAGTATAAAGTACAAAGTAAAACAATAAAATTGTATATAAAATGCCCTTTTTCAATGCTAGTTTTACAATGTTTGAATGTTTGAATAAATTGTTAAAAACCTAGCCTAACTTAGTTCACTTAAGGTTCATAAATCCCACTACCAAACATTGAAATTAACATCTGTTGGCATTACCGCCCCCTACTGGCTCATTCACACTAGACATATCGTTACCACCTACCATCGGTGGGCAAAAAAAGTAACAAGCCTGTTTTGGGAAAAGTAAGGAGTAAAAGTACAGATAATTTTGTTAAAAATATACTCGGTACAAGTAAAAAGTCATCAGAGAAAAATGTACTTCTAAAAGTACAGATACATGAAAAAACTACTTAAGTACAGTACTTAAGTATTTGTACTTAGTTACTTGCCGTCTCTGCCAACCGGA
>OMKY01240810.1:0-12830 GCA_900302395.1 Bregmaceros cantori | reverse complement strand
TGAGGTCGCTTTTAGATTACAGCTAACTAAATTTCCTTCTTCTTCGGCACGAGTGGGTTATGTCGTCTCGGCGCTAAAAGGCAAAGCCCTAGACTGGTTCATAGGAGTTACCACAGAGTCTCCTCAACTCCTTGGTGATTACTGTCGTTTTAGAGAGCTCTTTCTGGATGTGTTCGGTCGTACTCAGGGATTAACTGACGCAGTTATTGAGCTGAGCCATTTTAAACAGCTCAATCTTTCCGTAGAGGAATACGCTATCGATTGCCATATACTAGCGGCTAAGTGCAACCTTCCCGAACACGCTAAACTCTGGTTTTTCTACAACGGGTTAAAACCTAGAATTCAGGAAAATCAACATCCATCAACAAATGGTTGATTTAGCCACCCGGGTCGAGCGTCGCCGTACATCCAATGTTGATTACCAACAACCCACTGCGGACCGGGAGAGCCCGGCTCGTCGTTCCAAAACGGAGAAACTTATGGAGGTCGATCGCTTATGGCGCTCTAAATCAGCTCCTCGCATACGCTGCTTGTTGTGTGGCAAACTGGGTCACTGGGCCAAGAATTGTTTGGTAACTCCAAAACTCACTAGAACGGGAGAGACTAGTGGGTAATGCTTTCGGGGCGAAGGGCAAAACTTCCCCTAACATCTCCCTATCTGCGGCCATTATTATGGAGGGTACTAGGTACGATATCGGCGCTCTAGTTGATTCTGGCTGCCAATTCACGCTATTGATTCCACGGCGGTGGAGAAATTCCGTATTAGGACGGTCCAATTGTCCGAACCTGTCCGTGTCTATTCTCTCGATGGGTGCGAATTAACCACTATTTCGCGGATTACCGAACCCGTTCAACTTTTGGTTTCCGGAAACCACCGCGAGACCATCAAATTTTACGTGTTCAAAGACATGCATCACGCTGTAGTTCTCGGGAAGGATTGGCTTAACAAACATGATCCCAACATCTCTTTTCGCTCGGGTGAAATTAGAAGCTGGGGAAAAGATTGTCATTCGAACTGCCTCAGAGCCGCCTCCTTTTCCGGGACTAACGTTAGGAAGACTAAATGTTCAGTGGACTTATCCGGAGTACCTGAGGTTTATCATGACCTTGCGGAGGTTTTCGATAAAGACCTTGCTGTTGTCTTACCCCCGCATCTTGTACCTGATGCTAATCTCCCCACTGGCCGGATGTACAACATTTCTCTTCCGGAACGTGAGGCTTTGGAAAAATACATTTCTGAGGGGCTGGCTACGGGCATTATTCGACCTTCTACCTCTCCATTGGCCGCGGGGTTTTTCTTTGTTAAGAAAAAAGACGGTTCCCTTCGACCATGTATCGATTACCGCCAACTTAACGACATTACTGTCAAAGACAAGTACCCTTTGCCACTCATTTCCTCGACTTTTCAACCATTAGCGGGTGCTACTGTTTTTTCTAAACTGGATCTCCGCAACGCGTACCATCTAGTCCGCATTAAGGAGGGGGACGAGTGGAAAACTGCGTTCAATACGCCCGTCGGTCACTTTGAATATCTTGTCGTTCCTTTTGGCCTAACTAATGCTCCTGCCGTTTTTCAGCGATTGGTCAATGGCGTTCTGCGCGACATGCTGAACAATCTTGTGGTGGTCTATTTAGACGACATCTTGATCTTTTCTAAGAATCAGGAGGAGTTTGTCAAGGCTGAGAAGTGTGAATTTCACACTCAATCCGTCGAGTTTTTAGGCCATATTATCAAACAAGGACAAGTTGAGACCGATCCCCGTAAAATCGAGGCGGTTTCCTGGGGTTTGCCAATTATTACAGGCGTTTTGTTAAGAAGTACAGTGCTATTGTAGCTCCCCTCACGCGCTTGACTTCTCCTAAGGAACCGTATGTTTGGTCGGGGGAGGCAGAAAAAGCCTTTTCCGACATTAAAACAGCTCTTACGTTGGCTCCCGTGCTTGTGCATCCTGACATCGATAAACCATTTATTGTAGAGGTTGACGCCTCGGATGTGATTAAACCTATGCAATCTTTTTGAATGACAGGGATAAGCACAGGGCTTGAAAACAAAATTATTTGTAAAATGTTCCATTCCGAATGGTTCAGGCAGGCCTATGTTTAACGTTTTCGTTCTCAGAGCCGTTCCACCACGAAAATATTAGTCCTGAACTCGTTCGGAACGCAGAAATTTTGTTCATTCTTAAAGTTCCTCATATTGTGCAATGTTTAGTTGTTGTTGATACAAAAATATTTGGTGGACTTTCGAAATTCAGTGCAATTGTATTACAGTGAAAACCGGCTTTAAAACACCATGGCATTCGCTTCCTCGTCTGTCCACAAGATGGATCCCCAGATGCATTGGGCTTGATGAGTGAAAGTTGGATGGATGCACAACCGGAAATAATCTCCCATACAAAGGATATGTTCAGATATATTAAAAAACCTTTTTAACGGGTTTTGTGGATTTCATAATGTTCCATTTCTGTTCCGGAACAGTTAAAGAGTTCGGTTTTCGGTTTGGAGCCCTGGTTAAGGGTTTTAAATACCTCACTTTCGACCGCCGATTCTGCAGTCTTCTTCATGAGTTGCCATCCTGTTGGTATGGTGACGCCATCGTTTTATTACTTTCTCGTGCACCATCAACAGTGACAAGGGGTCTTTCACCCTCTCGGATGATTGGGATTCTCTCCTACAACACGCCTACCCGGGGGGGTCGGCGGAGTCCAGCCGGCGGGAGCACGGGCTGGATCACACCCACAGGGAAGTGGTAAAGCGTCGCTGTCACCATGCCAACAAAACGCCAACTCATGAAGAAGACCGCAGAACTGCCGGTTCGTTCAGGTCAATTCCAACCCAGCAACTTCACTACCCTTTTTATCTGTGTTCTACCGGTGAACACCAGAGATGGCAAGTAACGAAGTACAAATACTCAAGTACTGTACTTAAGTAGTTTTTTTAATGTATCTGTACTTTCAGAAGTCATTTTTTCTCTGTTGACTTTTTACTTGTACTGAGTAGATTTTTAACAAAAATATATGTACTTCTACTCCTTACTTTTTCCAAAACAGGCTTGTTACTTTTTTTGCGCCCGGATGGTAGGTCGTAGGAATATGTATAGTGTGAATAAGCCAGTAGGGGGCGATAATGCCAAAAGATGTTAATTTCAATGTTTGGCCGTGGGATTTATGAACCTTCAGTGAATTAAGTTAGGTTAGGTTTTTAACAATTTATCAATGCATCAAAGAGTGGATTTTATATACAATTTTAATTTTTTACTTTGTTCTTTATACTTTCAAAAATACTTTTGAGTAATTTTTAGAGCCTGTACTTTTTACTTTCAAAAATACTTTTTGAGTTTGTTTCTGAGCCTGTACTTTTAACTCTACTTGAGTAGATATTTGGATCAGTACTTTGTAGTCGTACTCGAGTTGTTTTTTCCCAAATGTATTTTTACTCTTACTTGAGTAAGAAATTTGGCAACTTTTGCTATCTCTGGTGAACACTGTATAGCAGGGCTATTCAACTACTTTGCCACCTTGTCAGAAAAACAATGGACCAGGGGTCGGAGCAGATGCCGGACTGCACGCCCCGGCCTATTTGTACAACTTGACACGACACCAAACAACATTTTCATAACTTTTATTTAAAGTAGCATACTTCCCATTAAAGGGCTTCAATTGTATGCAACAATGGGGCTTTCTTGTTTGTAACAAGCAACATCTGAAAGAACAACACACAAATAGTGGTAAACAGCAGCAGCTCACTCAAACTACAACACATTTATAGTGCATACGTTGAGGTAAAGAACAGAATCTCAGTTAGCCTCAACCATCAACAACAAATTTCCAGTGCTTCTGGTGAGGTAAAGAACAGAATCTCAGTTAGCCTCAACCCTGAACAACAAATTTCAAGTGCTTCTGGTGAGGTAAAGAACAGCATCTCAAATAGATAAAACATGTTTGACTTTTTTTTTCACTTTCTCAGAATTCTTCCGTGGGTCAGAAAAACTTGATTGGTGGGCTAGGTTTGGCCCGCGGGCCACCAGTTGAGTAGCCCTGCTGAAGAGGCTGCATATGTTGTTGGCCGAGTGAATATGAATATCAATGACTGGATCTCCATCCTTTATTAGTGCTGTTGTGAGTTAAAACTTAACAACCACTGACAACCACTTAGTGTCAGAAGCTATGAAATAGTGATGATCTGCGAGTCTGTGCAAAACACACTTTGTTAAATTCCATATCCAGAGTTCATACAAAAAGTTTCATGCAAAGTTTCACTTTGTGTGTGAAGGCACCCAACATTGATGAAAAAGGCTCTGTGAAAATAGTAATCATCCTGACTGCCTTCGGGGAGGAACCATTGGAGGTGTATAACACACTCAATATTGCGTTTGCTCAGAAGGAAGAGAAAGCAATGCAGGATATAATGAATTCATTTGTGTTATATCCCCAAGAAACATATTGTTTTTGAACATTACCAGGGCGCGTAATGCTAGGTTTCCACTACAGAGTGTAATTTTTCCATACGGTACCGTACGGATATTTTCCGCCCCGATTCCGTACGGTATATGAACAGCGGTTTCCATTGTGGCCACTACGGCATGCGGCGCTCTGGTATTGTAAACAAACAATGCACTTTGCCAGAATCTGGAGTTGGCCCCCAATCGCTGCCCACATGGCTGCCCACCACGTAGGGGCACTGAATGGAGCTGCACACGTGTTTGTTGTGTGTGTGTGTGTGTGTGTGTGCATGTGTGTGTTTGTCCGTGCGCCGGACCGGGATGAGTTCAGAAAGACAGAGAAAAGGGGGAAAGAGAGAAGTGAACACACACACTTAACAAACGCGTGCGCACGAGGCCGCTTCTGTAAAACATTTGAATATATATACTATTTCGCTTTTGATGCGCTGGAGTGCACAGTCCACCGATTGCTCAGCGCTGCTGTCAATCTTTGAGCTCACGGACCCGCCGTACGGCGTGTGCGGAAAAAATGAAAATAAATGATTTTCTGGTCCATACGGTAGTGGACGATACGGTTTTCCGTTACGGAGTTCAATGTAGTGGAGCATACCACGACGGTTACAACACGTTTGTTTTGCTCACGGAATCCGTACGGAGCTGCGGAGGACGTACAAAAGAAAAAAAAAATCTGTAGTGGAAACCTAGCATAACACTCCATGGTCGAGGATGTCAGTGTCGACCAGTGATCAATAGTCAATAACTAAATTACTTTTCCTGTAACTCTTAATCTAACACTTTACTTTTTACAGTAATCAGATTAAAGTTTTATTTATGGGCGCATTTTTCATTCTTGTTGACAGAGTTAATGTGAAGGGGGCCCAAGAGAGCTGAGAAACAGAACTGCAGCATACTTATGCTGGAGACACCGCGTGCGTGGTGAGACTGTACCACAGGCAGGGCTCTGAACCGGTTCAAGGAACGAAAACCGAAAACGAACAGAATTTTACGGAATGTCACTTTTGCCCACTTTCACTGTCAGTCAGCAAGCATCTGCGGCTCCATCTTGTGGACAGATGAGGAAGTGAATATAATAGCCCCGGTTTTCACGTTAATACAGTTACACTGAAGTTTGAAAGTCCACTAAATGTATTTTGTATAAACTATACCTAAACTTAACATTGCATAATATAGGGAACTATAAGAACGAACACAATTTTTGTGTTCCGAACCGGTTCAGGACCAATATTTTGGTGGCGGAACGGTTCCGAGAACGAAAACATTAAACGTAGGCCTGCCTGAAACCGTTCGGAACCGAACATTTGAAAAATAATTTCGTTTTCAAGCCCTGACCACAGGCACAGGAGTCCATGGGGATGGATGAAGCTGCCACAGACCACTAGCTGCCTCACAGCTAGAAGGTCCTGGGTTCGAATCCCAACCCAGACAGGTCCTTTCTGTGTGGAGTTTACATGTTCTCCCCGTGTCTGCGTGGGTTTCCTACGGGCACTACGGTTTCCCCCACCACCGAAAACATGTTCTAGTTAACCTGCTCCAGTCAGTGCCCCTGGACAAGGCTCAGAACTGGAGTTGGCCCCCGGGTGCTGCGCATGCGGCTGCCCACCGCTCCTCAGGCATGGGTTAAATGCAGAGGATGAATTTCACTGTATCTGTGACGAAATAAAGTATGTTTTTTTTTTCAGAGCCCCCAATCAGATTAGGGTTACTTACGCAAAAAAACTTTAGTTAATATGTAGTTACTTTAAAGTCACATAATGTTACTCATTTACTCAACTTCAGGACTTGATGACATTGAAGCTTGTATTGTATTTCTTTTTTCTACGTTTTTTACGTTAGTGAATGTTAAAAACCACTTGCAAAAATGTGGGTATTAGTACAGCTCGTTGTCTTTTTTAAGGTGCGTTGGCATTTGGCTGCAGCTCAAATAAAGTGAGAAGCTACTAATAAAAATTAAGACAATCTTATTTACTTAAGTTAGCCTTTCATTTAACATTTATTTTGGCCGAGTGGATATGGACACCGCACCTAACGCGACCCCATTCATGTTAGTGGCGCTGCATCTACCGCAGCGTCCGCAGTGTCGTGAGTTCGACTACGCTCGTCGACTTGTCTGCAATGTCTACCCCCGATCTCTTCAACCCAGTTTCCGACTAATCCTATCCAATACAGATGGAAAATCGGCGCTGACGCCGGAAAAAATAACTAAAAAAAAGAATACTTTTAACAAATAAGCAACACTAGAGTTGACAGATTTGTGACCAGGCTGCACCCGAAGTACATTTCGAAAGTTATTTGTTCGACGTAAGCGACACGTTCCCATTTTAGTGGAAGTCAGACAAAAGAGACCGGGGTGGGGGGGGGGCGTTGCAGTAATGTCAGCGTAATCAAGACGCTGTCGGCGGGAGCAGAACTCACGACACTGCCCGTACCTGTGAATTTAGTCCCACTAACCATACACGATAAACTTCACAGTGTTAAATATACAGTGTTAAATATACAGAGGGAGTTGAATACTTACTAGTGTTGGTGTTAATTTGCAGAGTTACAAGGGACTGCGACTCTACAAAGCCCCGCCCAAAGCCCCGCCCACCTCATCCTCTCTCAAACTTTAGAGGCCGCCATTTTCATTGTGTCGTGACTCATACGGCACCCAACCCTTGGCGCGGACAGAGCTTCAGCTCGGAACTCATACCCACTGTCTCAGGTCGACTATGGAAAGAGTTAATTTAACACCAAATCTGACCCAGTGTTAAATATAACTCTTTAAGTGTTGATTCAACACTGCAACATTTACCGTATACATGTACTGGATGCGGGTTACCGACTGCCCGCGCTAAAGAGCCAGCACAAAGTACAGACATTTTGGTGCAATAGCAAGAGGATACTCGCATGAAAGAGGGTCTGTTGGGCCAGACAGCGACAAGTTCGGACAAAGCGCTTGACATATGCAGAGCAGTCGAGGCAGCCAAGGTCCAAGACAGCACGGCGGACAGACACCGCGACGCAAGCGCTGTCCAAGAAGCAACGACGTGTGGCTAAAAATATTAAAAACTACAGGACAAAGGAAAGTGGAGACAGCCGGTTTAAAGCCACGCAGGATGTGTGGAAGGACTCGTACAGATTTTTATAGACTCTTGCCAAAAACGTAAAGGACACACTCACTGGTAAAAACGTGTGCTAGACCATAAAATAGAAGGATGGGCAGAGATGGGCAGTAACGCATTACATTTACTCCGTTACAATTTTCTTGTGTACTTTTTTACTTTTGGAGTACATTTCTCACAAGTTACTCTCTACTTTTACTCGAGTAAATTTGAGGTAAAAATATTACTTTTACTGAGATGTCAGCAATTCACTACTCGTTACATTAACTTGGCCTTCAGTGACACCCGTTGGGAACTGTTGGCACATATGTTGGTGTCTTCTTCTTCTTGTTGTCATTTAACGGCTATCGACACTTGACTAAGCAGGTCATTCACGCCGGTTTCACAGCTTACTCTCTATGTTGGTGTCATATCTCTCTCTCCACCTCTCGGGCGCCCCCTCTCTTGCGCGCGCTCTCTCTCTTTCTCTCTCTCCCCCTCTTGGGCACTTTCACTCTCTCTCTCACTCTCTTGGTCTCTCTTTCGGGCACCCTCTCTCTCCCTATCGGGCACTCTCTCTGTCGACCTTTCTCGGTCTCTGGCAATCTCTCGTTTTACATTTTGAAAAGAGAATTTGTCCATTTTTTTTAACTGAAACGTACTCAGTACTTTACTTATGTAACTTTTTTGTGGAGTACGTTTTTACTGTTACTTGAGTATCTATTTGGATGATTACTTGTTACTGTTACTTGAGTAATATTTTGTTGAAGTAACAATACTTTAACTTAAGTGATTTTTATGGCTACTCCCCCCCGCTCTCCCTCAGCAACCCTCGGCCTATTTGTACAACTTGACACGGCGTAAAACCACATTTTCATAACTTTTATTTAAATTAGCATACTTCCCATTAAAAGGGCTTCAATTCTATGCAACAATGGTTCTTTCTTGTTTGTTACAAGCAACATCATAAACTACAACACATTTATAGTGCATCTGCTGAGGTAAAGAACAGAATCTAAGTTAGCCTAAACCCTCAACAACACATTTCCAGTTCTTATGGTAAGGTAAATAGCAGCATGTCAGATAAATGAAACATGTTTGACTTAAAAAAAAAAAAAAAAAGGTAAATAAATAAATAAATAATCGCTTTCTCTGAATCATTCTGTCGGCCAGAAAAACTTGATTGGCGGGATTTGGCACGCGGGCCGCCAGTTGAATAGCCCTGATTTAGACATTTAATTGACAGTGTTAGTGCGAGCGGGGCATGAAAGAGCCGGGGGCGAGCGGACGTGCAGGATATCACGGAGCTGCGTGTGCTGTGATCCAAGCCACAGCAACAAGACTATAAATGGGGCTTAGCCTGTCGAGCCAGAACCAACGCATCGTCCACGCATCGCACATCACTAGACGCTTCCAATGCAAGCGTCTAGTGATGTGCGATGCGTGGACAATGCGTTGGTTCTTGCTTGTCAGGCTAAATGGGGCTGGCTGCATACAGGCCAAACCTTAAGACATAAATCATTGAAAGACGTTGAACTACAATCCATTTGCTGCAATGTGGGTCTCAGCATCTTGCCCAAGGACATGGAGTCAGTTGGGGCCGAGATTCGAACCACCAACCTTTTGGTCTTCAACCCTCTGGTCGTCAGAATGCTGTCCCAAATGAGCTACAAGCAGTCCTTAGTCCAATAACAAAGCAATTGTCTCGCTACGCAATCGCCAACCAATTCCAGGAAAATGTAACTGTAATCTAGATTGTACATTTTAAAATGTACCGTCTCAAAGGACAGAAATTTGTGTAATATGATTCCTGTAATATGCCTAAACGACGTGTGATTTTAAAATTATTTTATTCACCCTTTACTTATTCAGAAGTTATTCCATTGAGATACGTGATCTCTCCTTGCAGGATGACACATCATACATGACGGATCATACCAAAAAAAGATAAAAATAAAGTCGCCTCGTCACCATCCAATTCTCTGTGTTTGTAATCATCTTGTTTGCCTGTCTTATCTGTTAACTCCCTTTCTGTTATCACCGTGCGCTGGGCCGCATTCTCCTTGTCAGCCAAACATCTCATCTGATCTACTTTCTTTTGGCCTCGCAGTGCCTGACAGCAGGATAACATCATCCACAGTTAGCCAAGGTGACACTCGCACTGTCCCGCTGCTAGAAAGACTCACGACAAAGAGCGAACGCTCCGGCTCATTGAGTTACCACCCGAGGTGGAAAGACTACTGAAAAATTGTAATTGAGTAAAAGTATCTTTACATTGCTTAAATTGTACTCAGAGTGAAAGTATAATTACCCATCTCAAAATGTACTCGAGTAAAAGTACAAAATTTAGGGCAGCACGGTGGCGCAGTGGTTAGCATTGCTGCCTCACAGCTAGAAGGTGCTGGGTTCGAATCCCAGCCCGGACAGGTCCTTTCTGTGCGGAGTTTACATGTTCTCCCCGTGTCTGCGTGGGTTTCCTCCGGGCACTCCGGTTTCCCCCACCACCACCAAAAACATGTTCTAGTTAACCTGCTCCAGTCAGTGCCCCTGGCCAAGGTGCTGGCTCAGAATCTGGAGTTGGTCCCCGGGCGCTGCGCACGCGGCTGTCCACCGCTCCTCAGGGATGGGTTAAATGCGGAGGATGAATTTCACTGTACATGTGTGTATGTGTGACCAAATAAAGTACATTTACATTTACATTTTACATTTACTTCATTTAAAATGTAATGAGTAAAATGAGTAAAAGTTACTTTCAATTATTTAATTTTTCTTTTTTTTTTTTTATCAATATTCAACTTACCAGTTTCAATTAGAAATGTACTCCAAGCAACCCAATGCAAGCCTCCGCTAAGGAAGCATATTTTTTTTACATTAAGCTATGTTACACCCATTTGATGCGTTGGTTCTGGCTCGCCGAAATAAAAATGTTCACCATCCACCAATATGTTTTGTAATCAGTAACGTGAGGGGACTCAAATGTAATGAGTTAAAATTACTAATGTAAAATGTACTTGAGTAAAAGCAGAGATGGCAAATCCAGCTCCAGAAAGTAAAAGTCCTGCCACATTTTGGCTTCTACCCAGCGTAGAAATGGAATGCAAATAGGTGTCACTGATTAGCAGATCAACCCAACTGAAGAGCTTCTCTAATTAGGAGCAGCTGCTAGTTGCAGTGCACAGGTAGAGCCAAAACATGGCAGGACTTTTACTTTCTGGAACTGGATTTGCCATCTCTGAGTAGTAAAAGTAAAAATGACGCATTTCAAAAACTACTCAGAAAATTACAAATTACTCATAAAAAGTAATTAATTCCAATAACATGAGGAAATGTAATTTGTTACTTTCCACCACTGGTTACCACCCAAACAATACAGGGTTGAGCAGTAATGCACTACAAGTAATCAGGTTGCAGTAGTCAGATTGCGCAACTATAGGCCTATGCAGTTGTCAGTGATGGACTTTCTATTTTTACTTGAGTAAATTTGAGGTGAAAAAAAACTTTTTACTGAGATGTCAGCAATTCACTACTTGTTACATTAACCTGAGCCGTTGGGAACTGTTTGCACATATGTTAGCGTCACATCGCTCTCTATCTCTCTCTCTCCCCCTCACGGGTGCTCTCTCTCTCTCTCTCTCTCTCTCTCTCTCTCTCTCTCTCTCTCTCTCCCCTTCCAGGATGATATGAAAAGTGGGGAGAATTTGTCCTAATTTATGTTATTTCTTTCTTATTTCTTTTATGAAAAGTTACTCAGTACTTTCGCTACTTAAGTAACTTTTTTGTAGAGTACTTTTTTACTTTTACTTGAGTAACTTTTTGGATGACTACTTTTTACTTTTACTTGAGTAATATTTTGCTCAGGTAACAATACTTTTACTTAAGTAGTATTCATGGCTTCTTTGCCCATATCTGGCAGTTGCCCCAACTGCTAAAGATAAATGCACAAATATAGCCTGGCAAGCCAGACTCAATGCATCGCATCGAATTGCACATCGCAATTCAGCGTCTAGCGATGTGCAATTCGTGGACGATGCATTGGGTCTGGCTTGCCAGGCTAGCACAAATACTGACATAGGAAATAGGCTTAGAGCATTTAAACAAGGCGGTGGGTGTTCATTTCACCCACGGTGAGTTCTACTTGTGGTATTGTTGATGGTCAGCGGTGACTGTGGTTGTGGTGTCATTGTTGTGGATACTTGGGTTGTGTAACTCGTGTCCATGCTGCTGGCCTGGTGAATAGAATAGAATAGAGTAGAATGTCTTTATTGTCATTGTACAGTTACAACGAAATTGTATGCCGACCTCAGGTGCATTAAAATATGTTAAAACATCTATATAAAAATAATTAAGTAAAAAAATAATAATCTATAAAAGGATTGCACAGTTGTCAGTTCACGTGTGGGTAGCAATGTTGAGTGTAATTATGGCTCTGGCGTAAAAACTGTTCTTGAGTCTGTTTGTGCGGGTTTTTAGTATCCTGTAGCGTCTGCCTGATGGCAACAGTTCAAACAGTGAGTGTCCGGGGTGAGATGGGTCCTTGATGATTTTTTGTGCTTTCCTGAGACACCGGGTGTTGTACAGCTCTTCCAGGGAGGGGAGAGGGCAGCTGATTATTTTTCGGGCTGTGGTGACGACCCTCTGGAGTGCCTTCTTATTTGCCGCTGTGCAGCTGGAGAACCACACACACATGCAGTAGGTTAGGATGCTCTCAATGCAGCAGCGGTAAAAGGACACCAGCAGTTGTTGTGTGAGATGGTGATTTCTGAGAATTCTCAGGAAGTACAGTCTCTGCTGGGCCTTTTTGATGATGTTGGTGGTGTTGACACTCCAGGTCAGGGCGTCCTCTATTTCCACGCCAAGGAACCGGAAGCTGGAGACCATCTCCACACAGACCCCGTTGATGGACAGAGGCTGCATGACTGTCTTTTTCCTCCTGTAGTCAATGATCATCTCTTTGGTTTTCACAGTGTTCAGAAACAGGTTGTTCTCTGAACACCACAGTGCCAGCTGCTCCACCTCATCTCTGTAAGCGGACTCATTCCCCCCGGAGATGAGCCCTATCACGGTGGTGTCGTCCGCGAACTTCACAATGCTGTTGCTGGTGTGGGCAGGAGCACAGTCATGGGTATAGAGGGTGTAGAGTAGGGGGCTCAGCACACAGCCCTGAGGTGAGCCGGTGTTGAGACTGACTGCTGAGGAGATGTGGGGACCTACTCTCACCCTCTGGGAGCGATCAGTCAGGAAGTCCTTGATCCAGCTGCAGATGGAGTGTGGTATTGCCAGTTCTGACA
>OMKY01240791.1:0-12380 GCA_900302395.1 Bregmaceros cantori | reverse complement strand
GTGTGTGTGTATGTGTGTGTGTGTGTTTGTGTGTGTGTGTGTGTGTGTGTGTGTTTGTGTATGAGTGTGTGTGTGTTTGTGTGTTTATGTGTGTGTGTGTGTGTGTGTATGAGTGTGTGTGTGTTTATGTGTATGAGTGTGTGTGTGTGTGTTTGTGTGTGGCTGTGTGTGTGTGTCTATGTGTATGAGTGTGTGTATGAGTGTGTGTGTGTGTGTGTGTGTGGCTGTGTGTGCGTCTATGTGTGTGTGTCTATGTGAGTGTGTGCCTGTATGGGTGTGTGTATGTATGTATGTATGTGCGTGTGTCTGTATGAGTGTGTGTCTGTGTGTATGGCTGTGTCTGTCTGCATGCGTGTGTGTATGTGGCTGTGTGTGTGTGCGTATGTGTGTGTTTATGTGAGTGTGTGGCTGTGTATATGTGTGTGTATGGCTGTGTGAGTGTGTGGCTGTGTGTTTGTGTGTGTGTGGCTGTGTGTGTGTGTGTGTGAAAACAGAAGATGAGGTGAGAATCCGGGACAGAGTGCAGGGGGAGTGGGGAGAAGATGGAGGTCATCAAAGTAGATGAAAGGTAAGAAGGGGGCGGGGCATCAGCTAAAATATGATGAGGCTGTGGGCAGTGTTTAAATGGAGAACACATGCCGGCAACACACACACACTTACACATTCACCAACATACGTACAGTGGCGGCTCGAGTGATGTCCTTTAAAAATCCATATGCTGTTTATTTTGAGGAAGTTTCCCGACGTGAGCGGAAACTGAAGCAGGCCGTGATCAAACCAAGGTCTACATGTGGTCCGTGCACTCGTTCGGCAGCCAGCTAAGCGTTATCCAGTCGTGAGCATGGGGCCAACATTCCATATTGGAGTTTATACAAAAATCCGGCAAATCGAACTGATTCTCTAGCTCCCCATATTTTACGGCTGCTGCCAAATTTGACTCAAATTAGATGAATGTTTTTCAGGTTATCACAGTTCAATTTCTAAAAGGGTCTAAAGCAGGAAAACTTTTCTCAGAGGGCTGCATTGTCAGAAACTCCATGGGCCAGGGACCGGAGCAGAAACAAAGAAGAGAGAGACGGAGAGAGAGAAAGAAGGAGAGACGGAGAGACAGAGACAGAGAGGGAGGGAGATCAAATGAGAGACGGAGAGAACGAGAGACAGAGAGAATGAGAGCGTCAAGGGGAAAGAGCCGGACAGCCACAGCGGAAGCGTTTGATGTGTTGTTACGACTGCACGGCCGGTCTTCTGCTACGAGCATACACACACCAGGGCTCTGAACCGATTCAAGGAACGAAAACAAACCGAAAACGAACAGAATTTCATGGAATTTAATGGGGAGCGGAAAAGGAAAAAAAAAGGATTTCTTCAACTGTTCCGGAACACAAACAGAAGATTATGAAATCCACAAAACCGGTTAAGAATGTTGTTTTTTTTCCGTTGTCTATATATTTTAACATATCCTATGTCTGGGAGACTGTTTCCTTCCACTTTCACTGTCAGTCATCAAGTCCCATGCATCTGGTGCTCCATCTTGTGGACAGACGAGGAAGCGAATGTAATGGCGTTAATACAGTTGCTTCGGAGTTTGAAAGTCCACCAAATATAGTTTGTATAAAAATTATATCAAAACTTAACATTGCACAATATAAGGAACTTTCAGAACGAACGAAATGTTTGTGTTCAGAACCGGTTCAGGAATTTTGGTGGTGGAACAGTTCCGAGAACGAAAACGTTAAATATAGACCTGCCTGAACCGTTAGGAACAGAACGTTTTAAAAAGTATATCGTTTTCAAGCCCTGACACACACAAACACATAGGCGTGCGCAGGGGTTAATTTGAGCCGGAACATGCCGGAACAGGATCCCCCACCTCGTTATTTTGACCCGACTGCGTTCCGGGACCTATTTGGGCTAATCCGCCACCTCTTGTGAATAATATTAATATTTTTAAATTAAAAAATATAATAAATACATTGATGGGCTTTGTTCTGATAATATATCGTCATATAAATCTGCTTACACGTCTTTAAAATTCAATGTTAACTCGTCTGTGATTTGTGCTTTGATCTACACACCACGCCGGGCGGCAGAAAAAGCAGCTGTGATTGGTCCTTGGCATGCCTTTCCGACTGTCTGTGTTGTTGTTTGGGGAACGGGCGCGCCCGACTACAGGTGAATATAATTATTTTTCTGCTATTGCCGTTTTTGGCAAGCGGCGGGCCCGGTTCACTTTGTATTACTAATAAAAACTTGTCGGGGGGACGCATTTAACCCATCCCAGAGGAGCGGAGCGGGAGAAACATTGAGGGGTCCCCGATCCCGCGCTTTCAATCCCGACGTCCCCCCGACAAGAGTTTTATTACTATTAAAAAGTGAACCGGGCAACGGCAATCAAATATAATGGATAAAAGTGATATTGGACTCCGTGCATGAGCCGGAATGTTTTGACAGTGAGAGAAAGACGTGTATTGTGTGTGTTCCAAAGAAGGACAAACAGAGAGAGCCACACGCACAGCTATACACACACTCCTGCGTTCACAAACGGGTTTGGACAACTCGTCCCACTAGCGCTTCGGTGGGAAACTGCTGTGCGTCGCTAGTCGCTGTGCGTTGATGTTGCAGAAGCATAACATCAAAACTGGTGCATGGCCATGGTTGCAGAAGTATAATCTGGCCTTTAGGCGCACCATGCATGAACCTAATGCACTTTGCATTCATGTACAACGCAATCCTTTTTTAAATCGTGCACATGTTTTGGAGAGAGGAGTTTTCAGGGAATCCAAATATGTGTTCGTTAGTGGGCGGGTACGGGTGCTGTGCTTCTCACAGCTGTGCTTTTACTTGTTGTCCTGTGCGTTCCGGCACCTGAGTCCATGTCGCCATCGACTTGCTGTTGTATGTAATTTTGTTCCGGCACATGATGATTTACAAATTAAGCGCTGGGCGTGCGTACACACACACACACGCACACACACAGGGAGCGTTGTGCGTTTGAATCCGAGAGTGTTTATATATTTTATTTATTTATTTATTTATTTTCAACTATGTTTTCTGGCCAAACCCCATTTCCATTTTCTAGACATTTGGCATGGAGACTGTGGAAGTTGGTTTCAAAGGTTGATGTTTGTCTGTTAGTCTGTTGGAACAGCCACTCTTCTAAATGAGCTACACCCATTGTTAACAATCCTACAAGCAAACTTTGGATAAGTAAAGGCAAATGACCACATAGGTCACCCAAACGCATTCAATCACATTAGTGCTGAGTTGTTGGGGGCAATAAATAACTTGACACCGAACAGAGTCTGTAATGACAGACAGGCCAAGTGTGACTTTAGTGCAGATGAAAGAGCCATTATGTCCATTATGTCCTGTCATTATTACCCTGCTGCACCCCCCACCCGCCCTCCACCGCAATGCCGACGACATGCCGCAGGCACGCCGCGCTTCGTCGGTCAACATCGCAGTGGGCGGAACAGGCGGACAACTGCCAGGGGCTGGGAGCCAACAGGAAGCCAACAGCTACCTCATTCTGGGACGTCCGCGTGACATTTTGCCTTTTTCCTGTTCGTGTCCCTCCCTCCCTCCATCCATCTCTATCATCTACTGCACGGCACGCCACTACCGATAGCTATCATGGGATTGGGCCCCCACTCCTTCCCCCAAGTCGTTGGGAGAGACAATGCGTTGTTGTTGACAAACGTCCATGCGTCTGCCAGGCCGGCGATGATGACACAGCTTCACCGGCGTGAATCACGTCAGGAAACGCCCGCTGCCCACGTCTGTCATTTGAAGCGCTGGCTAATCATCAGTGGCCCCCTCGCTGGCACTCGTGTCAATTAGCTATTGTGTTTGTGTGTGTGTGTGTCTGTGTGTGTGTGTTTGAAATACACGCAGACACACACACAGACACTAGTCGTTGCAAACCGAATGCTCCCGATGAGCTCATCTGCGTCACATTGGACAAAAACGGCAATTGTGGTGGCTACCAGCTCAGCTTTGTGTGCCCTCTTCTCTGTCTCTCTCAGTCTTTTTCTCTCTCTGTCCCGGACTCCCGGTGTCTCCCTCTCTCTTCTCCTTCCTGGCTCCCTTTCTCTCCCTCCCTCTTTCTTTCTTCCACTTTCTCTGTCTCTCTCTCTCCCCCTTTCTCTCTCTGCATCCCCCCTCTCTCTTTCTCCCACTTTCTTTCTCCCTGACCTCTCTCTCTCTCTCTCTCTCTCTCTTCGTCTCCTACTCACTGTCTGTATTTTTGTCTCTCTGTCCCGGTGTCCCCCTCTCTCTTCTCCTCCCTCTCTCCATCTCCCTTTCTCTCACTGCACCCTACCTCTCTCTCGCTCCCTCTCTCTCGCTCCCACTTTCTTTCTCCCTGGCGCTCTCTCTCTCTCTCTCTCTTCGTCTCCCACTTGCTGTTGTTTTTTCTCCCCTTGTTTTTCAGTTCCTTTCTCCCCTCCTCTCTCATCCTCCCTTCGCATCTCTATCCATATATCTATCTATGTCCATGACACAGGCAGACTTGCGGCTTGCGTCTGATAAAACCAGACATTTGTCATGTGGGTTGGTGTGAGTACGAGTGGTTTGAACGTATCCCTTCATCTCCCACCACTAATCAGCACCATTCACATCCACGCTCTCTCACTCTTTTCCCCCCATATCTCTCCCTCTCACTCTTTTGTTCTACTCCTGCTATCTTTTCCATAAAGTGACGTCATTACCCTGCCAACGGGATGGTTATGTGATCACTTGTGCATAAGATAACTTGCAAGTCGCACCTCTTAATGGGACAGGGGGGAACCTCCCATTCCTCCACTCCGATCATCTACAGCTACGCATCAGAATTGCAACGTTCCTCGCCACTCGGTGTCAGCGCCGGCATTTTGATTAGCCTCGGTCAGGGGACGCCGGCATTCTGGTATGACCTTCCCAGCCCTATGTTCCGAAATCCCTACGTAGTCATTTAGGGGTTAGGGTTGGGGTAGTGGTTAAGGAAGGGGTTAGGGTAGGGGTTAGGATATGGGGTTTACCCTAAACCTAATGGTGTGACTACTAATGACTACTATGACGAAATGCCCCAGAACTTTTCTGAACATAGGGATTTCGGAACATACGGGTTAAACCCCCGGAACTGTGGCCGCTTCTGTGTCGGGCAGCAAACGTACCATGTCAGAACCACAGAACTTCGGAATGCAGCTGAGAGAACTGTTGGAACTCAGTGTAGTCAAAATGGAGGCATGTAACTTACTGGTTACATGCCTAATTATATACTCTAATTGGAACTGGTGAATGAACATGGTTTACCCCTGAGGATCTTCATTCAATGCAGCAAATTGTCAACATACACAACATCAATTCACAGCTATAGTGTAAAAGTACAGTATCATGGGCACAATGCAAAGTGGCAGTGCAACTTGCATCTTATAATATGATTTGTATATTAACTCTGGGTTTCCCAATGTTACGCGGCACGGTGTCATACTAATGGTGTTTTAACCACTCATTTTCATTGATTTTTCGTGCAGGCTGGAGAAAATGTCAGGTTTTAAGGTCCCGTGGTCGGCCAGGAAACTTTGAAAACACTGCTAACAAACAGACCACGCCGAGCATCGCCGTGCAGCGATAGGGGATTCCCGCAGCTGGGACAAAGCCAGCTCGATTGGCCAGCATGGAAAGTAGATTCCTTCATTTTCAGAGGAAGTAAGTGACTACGTTTTAAAGTTTGATTTTAAAAAAATTTAAAATGCGAGATTTTCTTGGCAAATGACATACCGTTGTTTTCAGAACAAAACAGGCTATCGGAATATATATATAATTTCTGCCGTTCCAACATGGATGGGCTACAGTTCTGGCATGCTGGAAAGGTCGTTCCTAACCCTAACCCATACCGGAATGCCGGCATCCCATGACCGAATGCTGGCTAATTAAAAGGCCGGCGCTGAACCCCACTGGGGAAGAACATTGCAGTTCCGATTCATTGCAGTAGATGATCAGAGCGGAGGAAAACCGAAATGGTGGCTTGCTCCCAATGTGTTAAGCACCTTTCAGGGCAGTCGCTGCCTTTGTTGTGTGAATAATAATTTACTGGTTAGGATTACTAGAGTATTCAAAAATAGTAATAATAAATGTAATTTAAATATCCCTGTCCACTAGTGAGCACCCAGTACACCACACAATCAAAGAATACATCAGAATACAGTCTATGGGCAAGCAGTAGAAGCAAACAGAAGAAACAGAAGAGAGACAAACTTTCCTGTATGTTGTGGATCTGTCACGGAGGTCCGAGGCTGACAAACCTCTTCGACATTGCATGGCTAGCGGGGCATAGCTGAGTAGTGGTTTCTGTCTTCCAGAAGGAGAACCAGACCGTGTACTTCAACCATTGGGGATCTTACTCCTCGGATCCCGTCGTGAGGTCTTTCCGAGGGTGCCAGAGATGTTTCTCTGCTCGTCATACGGTGTGATGTGGGTGAGTATTTCAGCATCAAGGATGAAAAAGAAGATCAAGTCTTCCATCCGCACAATTCTTCCTGAGGACTGGCTGTCCTATGGTTTATATACACGTTGGTACACGTTGGACAACTTCCCTCACAAGGCCGTGCTCTGATGCCCCGTCCACATGGGTCCGGAGTCCGTACTCCTACCTGCCGAACTACCCTCCTGTCTATATGACGCCGGTATTTTACTGTCTCAAAACTGTTTTTTTTTTTTAAATCCGGCCTCCAAGGTGGAAAGTTTTCGTATTGCCAGCACTGGAAACGCAGTGCGGATGTAGCTTGGCGACTCTGAGGTGTCGAAGTTGTCATATTGCATTGTCCGAGCAGAGAACTTGAGAGAAGCTGCCGTGCGGCTTGTCTCATGTGTGAGAGGAAGATGGAGGGAGGGCGGGGAAGAGAGAGAAGGGGGAGATAGAGAAGTAGAGAGTGATCGAAGCCGCCTCACCATTGGTGCCTGCACACGGGAAGTGCACCACAACCGCTGCAACACTTCCGTCCAACTCGCATCGGGCGGCCGTGGCCACCCTCCAGACAGCCAGGGGCACCCCCCCGTGTCTCGGCAGCCCAACCACAGTGCTCGCCGTCGGCCACCGAATTCCCCCTACTAAGGGGCCGAGTTTGAAATTTTAAAAAGTAACATTTACTCATCGACAGTTGTCAATAAACATTCACACAATTTAAATGATGCCAATTGATGCATTGTTGGCTCTGTGCTGAAGTAAATGTGTCATATGCGATTTTAAATTCGATCACATATTTGGATTCCCTGAAAATTATAAAAATAATAAATAATAAATCTTAAACATGTGCATGATTAAAAATAATACAAGGTTTTAATTTTGGAAGATCGTATTGTTAGATCAATGCAAAATGCATTAGGTTCATGCATGGAGCCCCCAACTCTAGACCGGGTGAAATCAAGCAAATTTGCTAATCCTGTGTAATTTTTGAGATTGGCTTCCATCTGGATGCTACATTTTGAAGTGTGGTGCGTTTTCCCTCCTGTGTGGACGAGGCATGATAGTGTAGGCCGGCGGCGTGCGTGCATGAATATCTATTGGCCCCGGCTTCCAACCTGGGCCCCTTAATGGAGCCCTGGGAGACTTCAGCTGTTACTGTCAACCCCAACCCCCTCAGCCTGGCGGTTGGGGTTGCAGTAGGGCTCGATTTACTATTGATTGTTAAAATGATCACTACACTACACTAGCAAGCTGGTTTTCATCCGGGCCATGGAACAGCTCTCTATAGGGGCTTCTCGCGTAGATAGAAATGTCTTCATCTAGGTCAGGGCTATTCAACTACTTTGCTCAGAGGGCCACATTTTCAGAAGGCCAATGGGCCAGGGGCGAAGCAGATGCTGCAGGTTCAAATTCCCTTCAAATCCCCTTTGTTTTTTTTCAGTGTCTGCCCCTGACTTTTCATCCCCTGGGCCTGTACCATCAAAGGAGCTTAGCTCAAATCCGGGCTTAATCCAGGCTTTGGCGCCTCAAGCGGGTACCAACAACGGAGCTAACGACCAATGGGACTCTATCACCGGGGCAACCGATGCGCTGAGGTTAGCCTGCTCGGGAGCAGGTTTAAGAAGAGTCTGGTTACTGGGATCAGGCTTAGCCGCGACAGACGAGACTACTTTATCCAGACGTCTGTCACTTAAATTTGGCAATTATTATTACCCAAATAAATATCACAATGAAGTTACCGCAGCGCTGACAATCTGGCGTACGAGTGTCTTTAAATCTTGTAAATCTTTGTTAATCCTTGGTGTTCGAGCGGTTAAGTTTGTCGCCTTTTGATCCATAGGCAACCGCTTCGAATCCCGCTTTGGACAGACACTTTCATTTTATATATGCAAAACACTCTACATAGCAATTGGAGTAATTTAATGTTAATGTTGCATTTGCGATGCCGAATTTAGTTAACGTGTTGCCTAATCCTAATCCTAACAATATATTTTGAAAAAAAAAAAAAAAAGAAATCATCCGTCGGGCCACGGGTTTGAACAAACGACGACTCAGCCATGCAAAATCTCATTGTCACGGGACTAAACCGCTTCGCTACCGCGACAGTGACATCACGCCGAGGCAGTTGATTATTTAAATTGTAGTAACGACCATACTACTTTCTTTTTTTTTTTTTTATGTTTTTTCCAACCTATTCAGGCTGTTTTTTTCCAAGCTTTATTTATTAGGGTTAGCGGAAACAAGCGAAGATGGGGAGCAGACATCCGGGAAATTCGTCGGTGGCGAGATTCGAACCACCGACTCACCGCACCATTGAGACATATGTGTGCTTTCCAGCACTCTGCCTAACCAACTGAGCTACTGGGCAGCACAACCATACTACTTTCTAAAGTTTCTCTTTAGAAATGCTTATAACATTTCTAAAGATAAAAAGTATATTTTAAAATCCAGCGGTTTTGATGCATCATGCAAAGCAAATTAAATGCCATTCCTATGACCTAGTTTTAAAAAACTTAGTTTTGATACGTCAGAGCTCACCCCACCCTGCGCGTGTGACACCCCTCCACATTAACACATGAGTTCACAACACTGCCGGCTGTGTGCTGTGGCCGCTGTAAGGTGGTAGGGGGGATAAAGGTGTCGGCCCCCTAATGGTCCCTGCCTTTGTTCTATTGATGCCTGCCAGACTGGGGAGGAGGGGTACAAACGACCCCCTAATGTCATTGGCCAACCACGTTGCGTCAGCCCCTTGGAGAGTGAGCAAACGTGGCCATAGACAGCCAGATTCTGGACCCACAACTGAGTGGCTCCTGAAACCTGGCCGAAGAATTGGAGAAGCAATTTTCCGGGTGGATGTCCATGTGAACTGTGCCGTGCTGGCCTTAAGTAAGCCAGTGGAAAAGGGGTTAAGGGGTTGTGTCGGCGTGCGTGTCTTTCGGAGGAGTGCAGCGGAGGATAGTTCCTGTTGAGTGTGTCATCGTGGCCCTGAACGAACAGGGGGAACCCCCGAGGTTAACAATCATCATAAAAGCACAGGCTGGCTTCCACCTGCACATCTCTCATTCTCTCTCTCTCTCTCTCTCTCTTTCCTCTGCTCTTTCTCTCCTCCCTTCCTCCTCACATTCTCTGCTCTTTCTCTCCTCCCTTTCTCCTCACATTCCCCTTCTGTCATTGCCTGTCTGTGATGTGTGCAGGTGTGTGTTTTACAGCTGCGTAATTAAACAGCCCCTCCCACCTCACCCAGCCTCCTGTGATGGAAATACCCACGATATACTATGGCAGGCTGGAAGTGCAACCCACTCTCTTTGAACGCCCGCTCTTTGCTTTGACTTGTTTTTGTGATCATGTCCTTCTCCCACCAGATGCACACATGATTTAGGATAGACCTGTGGACTTGCCCTAGCCTGGCAAGCCAGTATCGTCCACGCATCGCATGCCGCTAGACCAGGGGTCAGCAACCCAAAATGTTGAAAGAGCCATATTGGACCAAAATGGATGCTGGGACTTAAGCCACTGGTCCTTCATGTTGACAGCAGTAAAAAGACCAGGGTCAGGGGCTGGCTCTGTGGCACAGTGCGTTGGACCCCTGCACACAACCAGCCTCATACATAGTCTGTGTTCACAGCAGACGCATTGCCGTGAGATCGCTTCCCCTCACGGTCATATGCTGTAGGTCCGCTTGTCCCCACTCTATCGTCCCTAATAAAAAAATGTCAATAAAAATTTTGAAAATGGTGCTTAATCCGCAATTCACTTTTTTTTCATTTAGACGCTGTGGATGTCATGGGCCGCTCGTCCACGAGCGGCACCCAGGCGCCGGGTTCGTTCGTGGATCGCACGAGCACAGGTGCAGCGCATCAGGAATCTTTCTCTCCGTCTCCGCCTCCTGATCCGGCTCACCGGCCCCAGACCAGATCTCGGAGATGAGTACATGTTCTAAGACATTTTTAGTTTATTACGGACACTGACTCTCCGTGTTCAGAGACTCTTATTGCCTGTGCGCTACTGCTTTTGTTTTCATTCGCACACTGTGTGCTTCAAGTGTTTTATGTTCGATTCCTGTGTTACAGTATACGGATGACGGCGGGATCGCCAATCAGTTATCCAAACTTTTATTGCATTCCTGACTGAGTCCTTAATTCCTTCATTCCTTATTTCTAGCAATACGAATCATAAAAGTGGAATCCTATTCCCCCAGATTCGATTATGAAAATGATTATTGATTATATACACACACATACACACACACACACACACAATCGAATATAATCCCAAATCCAACCCAAAATGTTGAAAGAGCCATACTGGACCAAAAAAAACAAAAAACAAATATGTCTGGAGCCGCTAAAAATTAAAGACCTTATATAAGCCTTATAACGAAGGCAACATATGCTGTATGTATCTATATTGGCTATATTAGCCTACTGTCAAAATGCCCAAGCTGGTTACAAACATATGAGCCTTCATGATTACATTTTTATTTTCTCTGCAGCGCTTCCTGTGGAGAATGACGCACCACGTGACTACTCTGTTGTATGATGCCGCCTCAAGTTTAACTTCATTACAATATTAATGAACTACAGTGTGTAGAGAAGAGGGAGAGAGGAAGTTGTTGTTTGGTATTTAGGAGAATCATTTTCTCCCAGAGTCGAGTCCCCTCGGCTGGTACTGCAGAGCTGTTGTACCGTGCATAGGCTACGGAACAAGGGGGGCCACAATCGCAAGAAGGGGGTCCCTTACGGTCGACCTTCAGTCGGCAAATGAATTTTTTTGGTGAACAGTCGACTATGGCCTCTTTCAAACTGAAACTCTGCGCATGGATCGGCCCGGCGTTTGTGCGGAACTATTATTGGATGATAGATACACACCTCACAGGTGTGTGCGTGTAGTGTGTGTGTGTGTGTGTGTGTGTGGGCATCCCATGCATCAAACAAAGTCCTGATTCAAGAGCATACCAGCAGCGCTTCATTTCCAGAGGTGTGTCTGCACACACACACACACACACAGGAAAAGGGGAGAGGAAAGGGAGAAAGAGGAAATAAGTGAAGTTCTTCATATGGGCACGGCGTGGCATAATAGAATGTAGATATTATGTTTGCGGTGCCTCTCCCTTTCCCTGTCGCTCTCTCCCACCCTCCACACTCACACGTGTGCACTCGCATCCTGCGTTCTCGTGGTGATTCCGGATAAATGTTCATCAAACTTTAATTTTGTTAGCTTTCTTCTAATATTTGCTCATGTCTTCGTCTGCGTGTAGTGAAAGAGGGTCAGGGTCAAGAAGCTCACGCACCTCAGCGTCACCCCCATTTGATACAAACATTTATGATGTTTGTATTAATTTATTTTATTTCACGGCGGACCAGGAGGAGGACTCTGCGCCTCGCCTCCACTACCCACCTGCTACAGGGACAAACAGACGGCCACAGGCAGAATGCGCAGACAAGCGGCTGTTTGAACGAGGCCTATATCCAATGAGAAAGCGGTGCACTAACCTACTCGAAATCACAAACATCTCACCTTAGTGGCAGATGCTAAGGAATGGCTGACTAGCCATTAGCCAAGTAGAGGTATGAAAAGCAAACCTAGCATTGTATATTAGCATCTAGATGACAGTTCATGGCTGGTTGCAGCTACAACCCAACAACTGGACATGTGGATTCAACCCTCAACCTTTGTCTGCCCACTTGAAATTGACAATTGGCCAGGTCTACTGCTAGTAATGGCATCATATTGCTACTACTAAATATTTTGTCTACTAAGCTCTTATTTTTATTGTAGTGTATTCACAGTCTTATCATATTATATTTTTTATGTTATATTTTGTTATATTTAATGTAGCGGGGTGTGAATCAAATGTCCAAAGTCAATATCCAGTTGTGTTTTATCCATGACTTGGCAATAAAAATGATTCTGATTCTGATTGCTACATCAAACA
>OMKY01240781.1:0-11350 GCA_900302395.1 Bregmaceros cantori | reverse complement strand
TTAGAAATAAACTGTTGAACCGTACAGAAAGCTTGGCTCTAGCAATATTTCTGGTGTTTGTGCTTCTATCTCGGAATATACCTTTAGCAGTCAGAGACGACTGCATAGACCTAGTTTGTCATTCCATGTCATTCCATATTTTTTTACCACCCAATTGCAATGAGGTTCACCTGCTGTCCTACACCGGTGAACCAAAAGAAGGAGTCTCTTGGAGAGTAGCTACTGAAACTCCCTTTCTGTCCACTGTCTTTACTCTCTGGTTGCAGATCGTCCAGACCCTCCAACAAACCTCCAGTTATCTGATCCGTTTGAGCGCAGTGTGCGGCTGAGCTGGGTGGCTGGGAACGACCACCACAGTCCCATTCTAGGTGAAACTCTTCTACCTCTAGGGAGCAGTGTTGCTGGACCTTAATCTCTTTAGCCACTTCTCCGCTACAAAAAAACTCAAGGCACAGTTCGGCGCATCTCTGTTAAGTTTAGTTCAGATGATACGCCAGTGCTCACCCCCACCCCTGCGCGTGACACCCCTCCCCATTAACAAATGATGGTACACGCCCCTCCTGTGATTGGCTGGCCACGTTGTGTCACTCCCTCGTAGTGTGGCCAATCAGCGACCAGCAAACGTGGCCACCAACAGCCATATTTCAGAATCCTGAAGAAGAAGAAGAAGCGATTTTTTTGGGTGGATGTGCATGTGAACTGCGCCATGCTGACCATAATCCTTTGTAGTCCGGCTTGGACTGAGGAGATTATTCAGGCCGGGCGTTTTTAAGCAAAAACAGGCCACCAGCAGATATGACAGATATTATTTTCAATCTCAGGCCAAGATTGAAGGTTAAATAAAAATACCTGCACGTAAATAAAAATTTACAAAAATTGGCCTGCACCTCATCTTATTGGTCCAGGCCACAATCAATTCACACTGGGGGTCAATACGCCCGTCCCATGAACAGGAATTGCAAGAATATGTTGCAAAAACAAATGTTTATGCTGTACTGGTAAAGAAGATACATATGCAGCACAAACCAATGCAAATTTTGCACAGACAAATGATTATTGTGTGAGAATTGTTTTCATGGTGATAAGGTCAACACAATCGACAAACTCAAAACGGACACAAAAGACACAAAAACGGGCATGAGAGGGTGAATGTTTTTGCTGGATATAAATGCGTATCAGGGTGTAAATGTGTATATTTCTCAGTCAGCATAGTGGGTGTGGGCCATTCTGGCCTACTTGATCTCATAATGGTGACCAGGCAGTGGGGAGCTGCCGGTCAGTCTGACAATAGCTGGTAGCTGCGGAGCCCCTCTCTGACACTTTTGGGTATTGAATCAGACATGTGTCGGCCTGTGCAGCTGCTCTGGTACCAAAACAGCCCTCATGGATCCGGGGACAGAACTGGGCATTTTTCTCTCTGGCTCTAGCCGAGAAGCTTGTCGCTTTTGCTGGGTACACCAGGGCAAATCTTTTGAAATCTGATATGAACTAATTCTGAACAAAAATACAGCTCTGTTCAATAACCTCCAAAAAGAGTGCATTCACAATTATGCGTTCATCAAGCATAATTGAACATCTCACTCACGTGAGAAAATACGAAGTGTATCAAATACGAAGAGGTTCATGAACTTTCGTTTGTTGAACTTGTTCAGGTAGAACACTGGGTAATCCCATCTCCTGTTCCCTCAGAGAACCTTGTTCAGTATGATGAGGATGACTGGCTACCAGGCAAGTGGAGGAACCTGTCGTCTTATCCCGGGAACCTCAACTCCGTTATCCTCCAGCTGCATCCGTACACGTACTACGAGTTCCGGGTCATCTCCATCAACTCCATAGGAGCCAGCCGACCGAGCCGCAACTCGGAACGACTCCAGACCAACGGGGCACGTGAGTTTGTAGCCTGGCGAGCCAGAACCAAAGCATCGTCCACGCATCGCACATCGCTAGACGCTTGCATTGGGTCTGGGAAAATTCAAGTCGCCGTCGGTGCAGAATCAATCGACCAATCAGCGCGGACGTGGGGGGAATTTGTACGGGCTGCGCAAGACGTGGGCGGAGTTTGGTTGTCACGCCTCCATCCACTCCTCTTGTCCCACCTACTGCGCTGTGACTGGATAACAAGACACTTTTTTTTCCTTTTTTTACGTTTTCCCTAGTTTTACCAGAACCAATGCAAGCGTCTAGCGATGTGTGATGCGTGGACGATGTGTTGGTTCTGGCTCGCTAGGCTAGTGAGTTTGCTGAGTGCTTCATGGATATTCAATA
The DNA here is from genome assembly GCA_900302395.1 of Bregmaceros cantori. Classification (NCBI taxonomy): domain Eukaryota; kingdom Metazoa; phylum Chordata; class Actinopteri; order Gadiformes; family Bregmacerotidae; genus Bregmaceros; species Bregmaceros cantori. The sequence continues at coordinate 9,085 of OMKY01240781.1, read as the reverse complement.
GTTGATTGATTTGAGTGTTGTATAGTATATATTAGAGATGCACAATATTGTTTTTTTTTTTAAACATTAACCGATATCCCAATGCTTGTAGCCAAGATTGAACTTAAGCCATTTCAACAATATATTTAACTACAACAGCATAAGGAACAGAGCCTATTCAAATGATAGATGATGTTGATGATATCCCAATATTGTATAACTCCTAAATTCTGATAGCGGATATCAACTGATATATATGTTTACTTCACACACAAATTGAAATAAATATCACATCTTAAGGAATATTTCAGGTTACAAATTAATAGTGTTGACGTGGGCAGCCGTGGTGCAGCGCTCGTGTGGGGCCAACTCCAGATACTGAGACACTCACTTGGCCTTCACAGTGACTGGAGTAGGTACTCTAGAACATGCTTTTGGTGGTGGCCGAAACCGTAGTGCACAGAGGAAATCCATGCAGACACGGGGAGAACATATAAACACCACACAGAAAGGACCTGGTTGGGCTGGATTTGAAATCAACGCCTTCTTGCTGTGAGGTAGCAGTGCTAACCACCGTGTCGCCAATTATTGTAAAGTTGTGTTTTGACCATAGACTGTATATGAAGTCAATCAAGTTTTTCTCGCCCACAGAAGAATTCTGAGAAAGTTTAATAAATAAATAAAATAAAAATTGGGTCAAACATGTTTTAATCTATCTGTGATGCTGTTCTTTACCTCACCAGAAGCGCTAGACATTTTTTGTTGAGGGTTGAGGCTAACTGAGATTATTTTCTTTACCTCAACAGATGCACTAGAAATGTGTTGTAGTTTAAGTGAGCTGCTGCTGTTGTTTCAGATGTTGCTTGTTACAAACAAGAAAGTGTCATTGTTGCATACTACTGAAGCCCTTTTAATGGGAAGTATGCTACTTTAAATAAGAGTTATGAAAATGTGGTTTTTGCGTCATGTCAAGTTGTACAAATAGGCCTGAGGTTACTGAAGGGGGTGGGGGCGGATCCGGCATCTACTCCGGCCCTACCTGTGATATACAGTCTATGGTTTTGATCCAGCTTGATGTGAGCAGACCACTGTTGTTTACCTGCACAGCTCCTGATGTCATCCCAAGGAACATCCGTGGAGTGGGCACATGGAGGAACAATATGGAGATCAGCTGGGAGGTGTGTGTGTGTGTGTTTTAAATCTGTCTTCAGAAGCTAATGACTCTAGCTGCTGCCCATTAGTCACTCATCTCTTCAAGTGAACAGTAAAAAAAGGTTTTATTATTGTGCTGTCCTCCCACAAATTATGTAAAGAACTACGCAGCCATAGATTCCTTTAGGAGACTCAAGACACATTTCTTCAACATATTTCCTTATCTATTTATTCATTCATGTATTAGTTTTTGTTTTCATTTTAGTTGCTGATCCTGTCTATTTATTCCATTGATTTTATTATTATACTGATAACTACTTTTGTTTTTCTTGTTTACTTGATTATTTATTTAATTGTTTGTATTATTTTAATGTTTACTTGATTATGTATTTATTCACTTATTTTACTTACATTTTATTATTATAATGGTTTAATATTATTATAATGGCATTTTTCATTATTATATTTTTTTTCTGTTTTAGTACTCCAATGTTCTTACAGTATGCCATGCCATGTCGATCTACTTACTAAAAAAATCCATTGCTTGTTTGTGTGTTTATGGGTATATGCTTATTAATGGGTTGGGAGAATTGTGGGTCATTTGGTTCTATGCGTTTTTGTTGTGAGGTACCTTGTGTTGCTCTGCATGGAATATGCTGTACTAAAAAGTTTGTTTGATTTGATCTGGCCATTAAATCGTACAGTTATTTTCCATAAACATCTGCTGTTTGTAAATATACTACTAACAACACCCCGCAAATTCTAGTCGTATGCCTTTCAACTAGAGCTGCCCCAATTACTTGATTATTCGGTGACTAATCGATTATAAAATTAATCGGCAACGTATGTAATAATCGACAATCGCCAAGAAATTTAATCATTGTCATTACACCAGTTTTGTGCTGACATTACGTCAATTGGTCCAGGCAAATTTGATAAATACATCATGTATGAAAATATGAAATATTAAATGGTCATAACTGATGGAAAAAAGGTGAAAAAAGTTTAAATTCAAAAAAATCTAAATCGAAATATTACGATATAAATTGTAATAAGGTTGTCTTCAAGAAAGTAACTTGTACATTTGTTGATTAAGAAGAATCAAAATGTATTAGATTTGAAGTTAACAAAATTAATCTCTGTTGGTCAGCGTTAACATTTTGGGGATTTTCAAAAAAAAAAAAATTAGTCGACTAATCGTTTAAATAATCAGCAACTAATTGATTATCAAAATAATCGTTAGTTGCAGCCCTACCTTCAACCCCATCATTTTTCATGAACTGCTTCTGCACACTAGCCGCTGACCTACCGTGAGTGGAACGGTCCCCACCTAAAGTACGTCGTGTGGTGGCGGAGGAGGGACTCCCGGGAGGAGTGGAAGAATGCCACCACCAGGTGGCTGCGGTACTACATCTACGATGCCGACACATTCACACCCTACGAGATCAAAGTGCAGGCCGCCAACGATTTTGGGCTGGGACCCGAGTCGCAGGTCATCATTGGCTACTCTGGGGAAGACAGTGAGTAGCGCTACTGCCCTGAGATTGAATAACGTGTTATTTACGGGAGGCAATATAATATTCTCCATACCTTTTGCCGACAGCTTAGGCTCTGTGAGGGATATCTCAAGCTTGTTATCCTAATTGTAATGGGAAATATTTCACTGTTGAATCAGTGACCCATCTTTTAGATAAAGTGACACCTGTAGATCTCCTGTGTTAAAGTTGGATTTACAGATTGTGTAAATCTGGAGGGTGCCCTATATGGCAAGAATGCATGCAATTTGGCTGGAGAGGGAGATGAATTGTTGCACTGCAGGACTGTTGTTTTATGTAGCTTTATGTCCCTTTGGTTGGAGTGCAGGATATAATCAGCTATTCTATGATAAAAGCAGGAAGCACCCTCCATAACTGTGAAATCAACAGTTTTATTTCATAATTCATATATCAATTTGATGTAACAATTATGAATATTAAATTGTTCCATTTTGCTTGAGTATAATAACTTGGGTGTAGGAACAGTATTGCTAATCAGCTGATGTTCCCCACACTAGGACCAGTTAGTGCTCCGCTGAATGTGCACGTATCGGACATTGAGAGCACTCAGATCACCGTGCACTGGGACCCTGTGGCCAGCAGCAACCTGATGGGGGAACTCAAGGAGTACAAGGCAAGTCTCTCTATAACTGATTCAGTATGAAAGCTGAGCCAGCCTGGCTGAGTCTATATAGCTCCAGTTTTCATTTGGACCCTTTGGGTCCAGCTTTCAGTTTATGATTCAAGATTCATTTTAATTCGCCATATGGCATATACATGACAGCAGTACACACACATTGAATTTTAGTTGGGCATGAACCAACTCACTCAAGGTCAAGAGGTAATGAACAAGGTCAAGACAAAAGAAAGAATATAATAATCCCAAAAGGGAAATGATGTACACCTTCACACACCAATGGCGGCAGCTACCATCAACCCCGTCCCATTGGGACCAGTTTGGGGTTCATTGTCTTGCCCAAGGATACTCTGTCATGGAGACTGCTGGAGCCGGCATTCGAACCATCAAGCTTTCGGCCTTAAACCCTCCGGTCTTTGCAACAGCCGCTCTAACTAATTGTGCCTTTACTACAGCCAGCCACAGGACTGATATTGATATTCAGGTATTTATGCGTTTCATGTAATATATTACATTAAATGAAAATTGAATTGCCTGTTGTATGGCATTGGTATATTTAATTTTAGGGCTGAAACTAACGATTATTATCATAGTCGATTAGTTGCAGATTATTGAAACAATTAGTCTTTTTATGATTAATCGGTTTGATATTTTTTGATTTAAAATCCCCAAAATATTCACAGGGACACTGAAATGATTCTTAGCAAACTGAAATGTTGTTAATTTTGGTTCATGTTAACAAACAAATATACAACACTTGAGTGAATGAACCTGTGCAAACTCATTAAAATTAATGTATACGTTTTTATAATGTATAATATTTTGATGGTTTTCTTCATGTTCATGTTTCTTGGTCAATAGTATTAATCATTTTCAGAATGATTTAATCATTTTCAGAAATGATGATCACATTTGTGTTAACCAATAGGTGGTGGCGTCAGCCAAAAAAATTGCTGGAAATAACAATGATTTCATTCTTTGGCGATTATCGATTTATGCATTACTTGTCAATTAATTTATATCTAATTTTAACAGAAATTAATTGTGTTTGTTGCAGTCACCCAGCAGCAGATATGGGCAGAGTAGCCATAAAAATTACTTAAGTAAAAGTATTGTTACCTGAGCAAAATATTACTCAAGTAAAAGTTAAAACGTACTCCACAAAAAAGTTACTTAAGTAGCGAATGTACTGAGTAACTTTCAGTAAAATGAATGAAATAAATTAGGACAAATTGTTCAAAATGTAATTGAATGCTATATAGATAGACAGATGATACAGAGAGATAGAGAGAGAGTCCGAGAGACAGACATAGGGAGAGAGAGAGAGAGTGCCCGAGAGGGGGTGAGAGAGAGATGACGCCAACATATATGCCAACAGTTCCCAACGAGTGTCGCTAAAGGCCAAGTTAATGTAACAAGTAGCAAATTGCTGACATCTCAGTAAAAAGTAGTTCTTTTCACCTCAATTTTACTTGAGTAAAAGTAGAAACTAACTTGTGAAAAATGTACTCCAATAGTAAAAAAAAGTACACAAAAATTGTAACGGAATAAATGTAATGCGTCTCTGACTAGAAGTCACTTATCAGTCGGTCATATTCTTCATTGGTGGAGTTAGGAGCCTAAACCCTCCTCCTCCTTTAGGCCTACTTCTGGCGAGACAGCAGTCAGCTGCCGTGGCTTCGCGTCAGCCGGTCCATGCAGTCCAAGGCCTTTCCTCTGGGGGAGCCCGGAAGCTTCTCTGCTGTGCTGGACGGCTTGCTGCCTTACAGCAACTACAAGATGTACATGGTGGTGGCCAACAGCCGATATGACGGACCCCCGAGTGCCACCATTCAGTTCAGCACACCCGAAGGCGGTGAGTTGCTCACGCACTAATCACACACTGTTATGGATGTTAGGCAATATCTGATACCCGGTAGGTGAGTCACACATAAGTACTGTGTGGACTTGTGCAATGGCACTTTGTTAGCCTGGCAAGCCAGAAACAACGAATCGTCCATGAATCGCTCAACATTAGAGCGATCATTGGGTCTGGTAAGCATGTCTCGCGTCATCCAGACCAAATTCTGCCCACGTCTCGATTTGAATAATTCAACTGGTCAGCCCATATACGGGCGACGCCTGCCTGATTTGCCCAGACGCAATGTACTGTCTAGCGCCGTGCGATGCGTGGACGATGCGTTGGTTCTGGCTCACCAGGCGAGCACTTTGTGCACTATTTTAGAGTGTCAGAGTTGTTGGTTGAATGGTGGGGAATAGAATTATGTTGGCATTGCGGACTACACACACATAGGATATTGGTGTATGTGTAGCATGCAAAGTTGGGTGTGCAGCATGCTGAATCGTCACAATGTCAATTCCACAGTCATTTCCAAGTGCAAAACAGAGGTCTTGGATTTGAGGCAGTACCAAACTGCGACGCAGTGCTCCAAAAAAAGTGCACCCAAGTGCGCCATTTGAGACACAGACACAGATGCCGCAGGAACAGTTAATGGGTTTCAAATACCCCAGATTATTGACACCCAAATGAAGGTGGACACCACACTAACAGCCAGCAGCTTGTTAAGATGTTTGTGGCTAAGACATTGTGACATTTTATACACAGTTGAGAGGACATTATAACCTGTGCTGAGCAGGTTATGTTTTTAGTCGTGTTGGTTGGTTTGCCTGTCCCCAAGATAACTGAAAATGTTCTGCACGGATCTGGATGAAATTTTGCAGAGTTGTTGGAAATGACACAGAATAATCGATTAAATTTTGGTGCATTTCTGTAGCCTTTAAGTAACATAATCATATTTAATCACCAACTTACGGATAGATTGCTAGGTGCTTACCGAGGTCACGTGAGCAGACTTCTGAGTCCCAATGGCCTCTGGGAAATGTAGTTGGCTTATGCTGAGCATGTTTGGCGGTGGCGTCAATTGCAATCGCGCTACTCTAACCACTTGAATTGATAATGTGTTGCCACACATACTATTAGCACTAAAAGTACTGTTTGCAAACCTACGCAGCAGGTTTGCAATCTCTGAGTGCTTCTAGTGCAATAATGTTTTACCCTGTACGGGTTTGCAAGAGTTCCACTTGTTGTGGAAAAAGATTAAGAACCCCTGCTGTAGATGATATTCATCACCAATTTTAGTTGTAATATTTCGTTTAGTTTTAGTTAACCATAATAACCTGGATGTTTGCCTGTATACGTGTCCAGTGCCATCTGTTCCAAAGAACTTCCGCATCCAGCAGAGACATCTTGATACCATCTATGTGGAGTGGGAGCTCCCGGCAGAGCCGAATGGAGTGGTCATCGGCTACACGCTCAAGTACCAGACAGGCAAGAAAACATCCAAACGTAACAAACTCAATGTAGCAGCTAAGTAAGCAGAGATGGCAAGTAACCAAGTACAAATACTTAAGTACTGTACTTAAGTAGTTTTTTCATGTATCTGTAGTTTTAGAAGTACTTTTTTTTCTGATGACTTTTTATTTGTACTGAGTAGATTTTTAACAGAAATATCTGTACTTCTACTCCTTACTTTTCCCAAAACAGGTTCGTTACTTTTTTTGCGCACCGATGGTAGGTGGTAGGGATAAGTAATAATGTGAATGAGCCAGTAGGGGGCGGTAATGCCGGCAGTGGCATTTGTGAACCTTAAGTGAAGTGAGTTAGGCTAGGATTTTAACAATTTATTCAAACATTGTAAAACTAGCCTTGAGAAAGTGAATTTTATATACAATTTCATTTTTGTACTTTGTACTTTATACTTTCAAAAATATTTTTGAGTACATTTTAGAGACTGTACTTACTCGTACTTAAGTAAGAAATGTGGGTACTTTTGCCATCTCTGTAAGTAAGCTAATGTAACTAAGTGGCTTTGATTTGACCCTCTTTTCCAGTAGTTAGTAATTAGGGCTGGGGATCGACTCAAGTTTCCTGAATCGATTAAACTTTGATTAATACGTTACGATTAAATTCATATTATTGTTAGATTGTCGCTTTGCCCCCTCCTAACTCGTTGGCCCAAATCCACCACCCATTCACACGCGCAGGCCCCGGACTCTGGAACACTCTTCTCCTGCACCTGCACTCCCCCAATACAAAGACAGTTTTAAAAAAGGACTACTTTTTTAGAAAAGCTGTAGCCTGTCTGTTTATTTTAACCTTTTAACCTTTGTTATTTTTTTTTTACTGTAGTACTTTGAGGTTCTTTTGAATGTAAAGTGTGTTATTAAGTAAATGTATTAATATTTTTATTATTACCATTATTATTATTAGAATAAATACTGTCCCATAGACAAAACCCCATGTGTATTTGTAATTGTATCTGTGTATGTCAGTGGCGTAGCCACATAAGGGCCGCAGTGTGCCGGTGCCACTATGATTGACAGCTGGCCCACCCTTTTATCAAAGGTGTCCAAAATTATTACAGGCTAAGAACGAGCAACTAAACATAATGTCACATTTAATGTCACACAACATATCCAACACTTTCAATTGCGCATTAAATATTACAACTATTTACAGAAGTGATCAAACTCCTCTTCCTCAGTGTTGGAGACTTACCGCTTCTTTAGTTCTGTGGCGATCTGTGTTGCCGTGGTTCACCCCGTGCCGTAGCCCGGGGTGAACTGAGACGCTCATCTATCCTCGTATAAGTCCATCATTTCAAAACATGACTTTCAGCGGCGGTTTTTAAAATGTGCCGGAGGAAAAAAAACAAGTCTCTCATTCCGACTGCCGTTTACTTGAAATGTCACGGCACACTATGCGCGTATACAAACTAGGAAAGTGTCCCTTAGGCCATCTTCGTTAAGGCCAATCCAATCGGGGACGGGGCGCCTTTCAATTAGCTAGCGGCTAATAAAACAAGAAATTAATAAAGTACAATATTGGCCCTAGTGATATCTTCCATTTTATAGTGTAATGAAGTAAATAGTCTGAAATTAAATGCAGTTATTGGCCATTTCTACAGCTGCATACTGGAGTAATAATAATAATAATAATAATAATAATAACAATTAATAATAATATTAATGGTCAGATTTTAAAAAAGGATAATAAGGATATATTGTAATATTAGCTGTCATAATTATAATAATATTAGACTTAAGATGATATTAGACCTAATTAAACACATTTAAGGTGTATTTCACTCCAGTGTAAGCCTATTTAAGAAACTGGCTCTGTATATTTGTTCTCTTCTGAATTATTTTATTTTTTTGTTTTTTAGTATAGGTAGGCCTATATTGTTCCCTCTATTAACATAACCTATATAAAGACCTACTGCCTAGGGTAGCCAGGCGTCCGCCTTTAAGACGGACCGCCCGTCTTTTCAGTGCCTTGTCCGGCGTCTGACGCAGCATTAAGCCGGATGCCTGGTTGATTAAAATGCATGAAATTGCACTCAAAAGTGTATCCACACACTTTCATTCACGACCCACACTGTTATGATTCGTATAGCTAATATGAAGGAATATGGACTCAGTCAGAGAAAAGGTTGGATGCCTTTCCAGGTATCCGTTTGATACAGAAAATGAAGGAGAAAACACAAAACAATTGCAGCACACACTGTGCAAAACGGATAAACAAATCACCAGTGTACAGGTAAACGAGTCTCTGGACACAGTAACAAACAATGTTCATATCACAAGAGTCTTGGTGTGAGTACTCATCTCCGGTAGTTGGTCCGTGACCGGCAGCTCGATCCGGAGGTGGAAGAGGTCGATCCTGTAGTTGAAGATAGCTCCAGGTTACCCAAACGGCTAACTGGCTAAATGGCTAACTGAC